>BPLR01012024.1:0-108500 GCA_021605095.1 Caerostris extrusa | reverse complement strand
TTTACTAATAAAATTATACTTAAAACTTTGTTTTATGATATAATAAATGTTTACATTAACATTTATTTGTGTCTCTTAATTCATATGTATTGTGGTCACTGTTATTGCTTTAATTCTTGGTGGAATTTCCTTTGTAATTAAATACCCAACATTTGAGATTCGTATGGAAAAAAAAAAAAAGCTCTTTTGAAAATTCCGACTAGACAATTCAAGCTGATGTAAATTTGCTTTAATAATCTCCAATGAATTTAATTTTTTTTAAAGAATAAATGAATTCACTGGAAGTATTAAAGAACCATATATTCAATATAGTATAATTCAATAAATATTACGTATTATTATTGTAATTCCTTAAATATTAAGTGTCTAATAATTTAAAAAAAAATATTAAATGCATAGTCAGAACTAAATGTGGTCATAATTCAATGAATATTCGACGTATAATTCAATTCTAATATTCGATGCATATTCAATAAATCTTCAATTTATAATAATTCAATAAATAATAGACGTATTACACTGCAAGTAATAATAGACGCATAACAATGCAATAAATATTCGTTGAATGATAATTTAATAGATATTCTATGTATAATAATTCAATAAATGATAGTTCAATGTCTTATAATTCAATAAATATTCAATGGTATAATAATGCAATAGAAAGTGATGATTTTGCATGATGCAATTCGTAAGCTCATGAAACGCTATATGGTTCGATAAAATACACGTGTGTGATAGTTCATTAAATATGCAATGTATAATAACTCAATAAATATGCGATGTGTAATAATTCAATAAATATGCGATGTGTAATAATTCAATTAATATGTGATGCATAATTCAATAAATATGCGATGTGATAGTTCATTAAATATGCAATGTATAATAACTCAATAAATATGCGATGTGTAATAATTCAATAAATATGCGATGTGTAATAATTCAGTTAATACAACTGAACATAAATTTCAATAAATGATGTGTGATTAGTTCATTAAATATGCAAGTATTATAATAAGCTCGAATAAATATGCGATGTGTAATAATTCAATAAATATGCGATGTGTGATAGTTCATTAAATATGCAATGTATAATAACTCAATAAATATGCGATGTGTAATAATTCAATAAATATGCGATGTGCTAATAATTCGAAGATTATGTGATGCATAATTCAATAAATATGCGATGTGTAGTGTGGTTCATTAAATATTGCAATGTATAATAACTCAATAAATATGCGATGTGTAATAATTCAATTAATATGTGATGCATAATTCAATAAATATGCGATGTGTGATAGTTCATTAAATATGCAATGTATAATAACTCAATAAATATGCGATGTGTAATAATTCGAGGCTGAAATATGCGATGTGTAATAATTCAATTAATATATGATGCATAATTCAATTAATATATGATGCATAATTCAATAAATATACGATGTGTGATAGTTCATTAAATATACCAACGATATTATAATAACTCGAGTAATAAATATGCGATGTGTAATAATTCAATAAATACAGTGTGTGATAGTTCATTAAATATGCAATGTATAATAACTCAATAAAATATACGTGTGTAATAATTCAATAAATATGCGATGTGTGATAGTTCATTATTATATGCAATGTATAATAACTTTCTAATAAATATACCGATGCTGTAATAATTCAATAAATATGCGATGTGTGATAGTTCCATTAAATATGCAATGTATAATAACTCAATAATAAATATGCGATGTGTAATAATTCAATAAATATGCGATGTGTAATTCAATTAATATGTGATGCATAATTCAATAAATATGCGATGTGTGATAGATTTCATTAAATATGCAATGTATAATAACTCAATAATGCGATGTGTAATAATTCAATTAATATGTGTTACATAATTCAATAAATATGCGATGTGTAAGATAGTTCATTAAATATGCAATGTATAATAACTCAATAAATATGCGATGTGTAATAATTTAATAAATATGCGATGTGTAATAATTCAGACAATATATGATGCATAATTCAATTACAATATATGTTATAATTCAATAAATATACGTGTCTGTGATAGTTCATTAAATATACAATAACATAATAGCTCAATAAATAACTGCGATGTGTAATAATTCAATAAATATGCGATGTATGATAGTTCATTAAATGGCAGTGTTTAATAACTCAATAAATATGCGATAATAGTAATAATTCCAATTAATATGTGATGCATAGTTCAATATGAAAATATGCGGTGTGTGATAGTTCATTAAATATGCAATGTTTAATAACTCAATAAATATGCGATGTGTAATAATTCAATTAATATGTGATGCACAATTCTAGTAAAAATATACGATGTGTGATAGTTCAAATAAATATGCAATGTATGCCATTAGTTGTAATAAAACTCTTATTCACTCACACACTAACTAGCATGTATTAACAGGTATATAGAAAATGTATATCAACGTCATCGTCTTTTATTTATATTATAGATTTTACCATTTCGAATTAATTTTAATGCAGAATACATTTTGTATTGCTCGTCAAAATGTATTGCAATTTCCTAAAATGTTTATACATCACCTAATTTCAAATTTTTTAATTCAAATATTTGAATAAAATCTACCAACACAAACTCTATTTGAAGGTGATTAAAATTCATTTTTTTCTTTCCAGCATCTATCATTTAAAAAAATTCTTCCAAAGAAATCGTCTTGAAAAAAAATAACCCTTTATTCCCGAGCCATTATTAATTTCATTCTTATTTATTTTTATTTAATTATCATTTCTTTTTATCTATAAGTACAAAAAGAATATCTACCGATACACCATAATGACGTTGTATCCCTCCACGCGTTCCTCTAATATACGACAAGAAAAAAAGGACAATATGAAAAAAAATGAAAAAAAAAAAATCATTCGGACTTTTTCCAAACGCGTCCAGACATGATTGATCATCGCTCATAACTTTAAATCCAAAAGAAGTGAACTTGAAGAAAAGGGGAGTAAAAAATCTATACACACACACCATTTTTTCTATACTTCAGTGTGAAGTAAAAAAAAAAAACAGATAAACAAGGGGGGTAAAAATCGGCTAGAAAAGTATTGAAATGACCATGCAGGAGTATAAAGAAAGACATTAAAAATAAAAACAAAAAGGCGCCGGACAAGCAGCAAAGACTTGCTGCAGTTAAGTGTTTTGTGTGTTGGCGTAACATCACGGAAAGGTATTTCGGGGTGTGGCCGTGGCTTTAGGGAGACAAAAGTACTGGAACGCACCGTTAAATTATGGATGCCTCGCAAAGACTTTCGAATGAAAAATTCCAACACACACACACGAAGAAGAACCTGGCGCGATGTTCTTTTCTGCCACTATTCCCCGCTTAATGTAGCATCGGCACGATACACTTTTAAAACTTACATGCCCGTAGAAAAAAAGACATCAGAAAGGCGATGACATGTAAAAACGACGCATGTTTTTGCACGGAGCTTTCATTTAAAACAATAGCAGGGGAAAGATGGAAGGGGTTTTGAGTTCGGGACCCGCTAAAGGTGTCTCGGATTGAGGGAACAATTCCAAAATGGATTCTATAAGTTTTCAGTACCGAAACTGACGTCCTTCGAGTTTTGTCAAATATTTGGTCAAATGTGAAGTTTGACATTTTCTTTAAAAAAAAAATATTTACTTTGGGAAGTTGCTGACAAGTTAAGTTTATTTCTATACAATATTTTCAATATTTTTTTTCAGAGCAAAAAAAAAAGTGTTTCAAATTATTACCTTGCAAAAACTATTTTTGTCATTATTAATGGCAATTAAAGCATATGAATGAAGTTCAGGATATTTTGAGGTTTTCTTCTTAATAAATAAAAATTTTGAAATCAAAGTAAAAACTGAAAATTTTTAACTAAAGAACTTAACTTAAGTATTCTTTTTTAATCATTCATTCTTAATAATTCTTCATATTTTTACGATGAAGATTCATTTAAACTGTAATATATATACACTCAAGAGCCACAACATTATGACCACCCCTACATTTTGCAATGAACTCGCCTGGATGACGTGGAAGGCACGTGATCAGGTGAAAGTGGTATTTAACTGGTATTAAGTGGTGGTATTAATCCATGCCAGGGCGGGTTGAAGCTGTGTTGCGCGCCAAAGGTGGGCCAACTCGTTATTGACAGGTGGTCATAATGTTTTGCTCTTGAGTGTATATATATATATATATATTTGAATTTAAAAATGTATTTCGCAATGATAATGAATAAAAAAATATAATAAATCTTAAATATTTTCCAAAAATATTGCTTTATTTTGATATTTATATTATTAAAATACTAACACTTTCAGATATTATTTAGAAGTATTCTTTTTTTTAATTGATTTATTCTTTTTACTACATATCTATACAATGTAGTTTCATTTAAATTGTAATATTTTTTTGAAGTTAAAAATTCATTTCGTAATGATAATGAGTCTTCAAAAAAAATGTAATAAATCGTAAATATTTTCAAAAAAATATTGAATTTTTTTAATGTGTACATTATTAAAATACTACCACTTTAAGATATTCTTTTGTTTTCAGACGTATTTTTTTAATCGATTCATTCTTTTTTCTACATATTTGTACGACGTAGATTTATTTAAACTGTACTATATTTTTTTTTTTTAATTTAAAAAATGCATTTCGTGATGAAGTTCAGGGAAATTTTATTTCATTTACTTAAAAAATATTATTATTTATAAAAAATATTATTATTTTCAACAATTTTCAAAAGTACTGCTCTTTAATATTTATATTATTAAAATATTAACACTTTAAGATATTCTTTTGTTTTTAGCAGTATTTTTTAATTGATTCCTTCTTTTTCTACATATTTATATGATGGAGGTTCATTTAAACTGCAATATATATATTTTTTTAATTTAAAAATGTATTTCGCAATGGTGAGTCAATGTAATAAATTTTAAATATTTTCCATAAAAATACGACTTTTTAATATCTGTATTATTAAAATACTAACACTTTAAGATATTCTTTTGTTTTTAGAAGTATTCTTTTTTTTTATCGATTCAATTTTCTCTACATATTTATATGATGGAATTTTATGGAATTAAATTTTCATGATAAACAACTGCAACTTCAGAAGTGAAATATCGTTAAATTTGTATTTGCGTTTAAATATCTGTTTTTTAAAAATATTTGATAAACAAATTTATTTTACCTTCCATAAATATTGATATAGAAGCGATGAAAAGAGCGAATTTTTATGAGAAATGTAAATATTTAATATTATATGCAAACATGCTATAAAATATAAACGATGCTATAAAATGAGAACTATGTTATAAACAGAACTATACGAAATAATTTTTATTATGTAAACAATTGCTATTGTAATTCGTTAAACAAGTCATGTTTGTAATAAAAAATAGATATTTTTATGTAATATAGAATATATATTACATAAAAATATATTTATCTGAAATATATCCAGAATACATCATTTTTCCACATTGACTTTCTGCAAGTTATTTACTTTTAAAGTAAACGGCTTAACAATATGTATTAATATAAACATGACTTTAATCAAAATGCATGTAAAGATATTAAAATAAATTGAAGAAGAATTAATCTTATTAAAATTTAACTTATAAAGTTTCATAAAATAATTCCTTTTAATAATCTTTGTTTACATATGAAAAACTGTTAATAATTATTTTTTGTATAGTTCTGCATATTTTAATTAGGTTTTTTTCTAGAGTTAAAATATTAAACTAAAGTTAGATGACATTTTAATTACTTCTAGTACTTAATAAGTACAAAAAAATATGGAAAATTGTTGAACATATTTTTAATAGTAATAAAATTTATGATTTGCAATCGAATAAAAATTTCTATTGTTTTGTTTGTGTGTCTAATCCTTAGAGCTAGCCTTGCGGGACGGATTAATATACTTATGGAAGGTTTGGTTTTGTCGCTCTATGGTCCTTTGTGTACACTTTGGACTGATTAGACAGAGAATTACAGTTTAAAATGGATTCCGAACCACTCGCAAACATCCATGCCACCATCAGGATTTGAACCGGAAGCCTGTGGTACCAATAGCCAGAGCGCTAACCAATTGGTCATAAGGTCTCGCTCATGGATAGAGGGAAAGCAGCAGCTTCTGTTGTGATGGAGCACCCGCAGGTAGAAGTCTGACTTATCTCCGAGTCGCTGAAGAGAGAGGGTAGTGCTTTCCAGGATAACTTTTATTGTGAACTACCCCCACATTTGTGTATCGCATGGAATGAAACAAGAAAACTCCCAACAACTAACGTGGCAAGATGCTGAACATCACAAATGCTATAGAGTCTCCACGTTTTTGAAACAGTGTCTACAACAAAGTCGGGGGCGGATTGAACCTCAGCTCTAGCGCTCACAAGAAGCGCACATTTGCCACTAAGTCAAGAGTCTAAGCCACGAGTCGGGCCCATTATTTTACTATAAAATAATACAATAAAAATTTTTTAATAACATTTTTAAGAAGTTAATCATTTATTAATTTAAAATAATGAATTCGGATAACTTTTTTTTACGTGATTTTAAAAATTAATTTTGGTGGACTATTAAGGCAATTTCCTCATTCATTTCCAATTAGACACATAAAAAAAAATTTTTAAGTATAGTTTATAGATAATACAGATTAATTTTTGAATTAAAATATTTTATTAATTATAACCTAGAAGAAGCGATTTTTAATACCTTATTCATAAGGAATGTGAAAAAAGCAGAGACAGAGATTTCAGTTAATTGACGATTTTTATGCTAAAAACATTAATCGTAAAATAATCAAATTTACTATTCCAACAATATTAATGCATTAAAAAAATATGTGCTTTTATTAAATTTTAAATCAACCAATCTTTATATCATATAGTAATAAATATTATTCGGCATAGTTTTTTGTTTAAATGCAAATTAAAATAATATTTGCATAATAGTTTGAAAATATTATTTTTATACATCACTCTTTTTTAATAACTATTTTAATTCATTATTTTTTAAATAAAAATTAAAACTTATATATTTTTATACCATTGCCATTTTTAAATATACATGAATATTTAATTTATCTTTAAAAAATACACAAATAGGTTCTAGTAATTAATTCTTTCGGATTAAATACAATATCAAAAATTAGTTTAACGTATGAATTACTTCTTGTAGAAAGTAGAAACATCTTTTATTGATTGATTCATGTTTCATTATTCATAGAGCGAAACCATCCAAAATTTCAATAAAAGGAATTTTTAAAACTTCAATTTAGATTTTTAATGGCCTTGAGAATTTTAAATGTGTTTTTAAATTTTAATTCACAAAGTTACAGCAACAAAAAACAAATTTTGATGTTACTGCCAGGATAATTTTATTAACTTCTTTTCTGCTTTTTTTATATATTTAAAGTTTTTAGAAAAATAATCTATGTTCATTTATAAATGTTTTAAATAATCTATGTTCATTTATAAATGTTTTAAATAATCTATGTTCATTTATAGATGTTTTAAATAATCTATGTTCATTTATAAATGTTTTAAATAGTAAATAATATTTTAAAAATAGGTAAGTGTCCCATCAGTGGTAATTACTTCTTCTTCATTGGCGCAACAACCCCATGGTGGGCCAAGACCTGATTAAACGTCTCATAATCTGTCTGCCTACTGACATATTATGAGATGTTTTACTTTTACGAGGTAGGGTTGTCAGCCCTACGCCCAACAGTCATATTAGACCGGGACCTACGGTTTAAAGTGGATTCCATACCACTACAAATACCTAGTTTGTTTTGTAGCTATTTAACGAAATATTAACTATAAATTACTTTAACTCAAATAATGTTAATCATATAAGCTACAAGTTACAGCTAATTCGTATAATATATTATAATTCATTAACTTTAAAAATCTTTAATTATTATTTTGTTCATAATTATTATTTTGTTAATTATTATTTTGTTATTAATCTTTAATTTAGTATTTTGTTCATCAAATATATATATACATAAATTTAAATTCCGTTAAATTTAAATTTCATATTATTTAAAATGCAACGAATTAAAAATTATTTGAAGAAAATTGAATATATTTATTATTTTTAATTTTTATATTTTATTATGATTTTATCAGTTTAATCTAATTCCATTACCTATGGCATTATTTTTGTCAATACAATAGTAGAATTGCACATTATTTTATATTTAAAATATCTTTTTTGTTGTTTTAAAAGTAAATTTTTATTTAATTCACTACTATAATACAATATTAAAATCAATCTAAACTGTTAGTGAAATGGACTAATATGACATATGGAATTTTGAACATTAATATATATTATTGACTTAAAGAACAAATTTCTATCATAAAAAAACGACTATGTTGCATTATATTTAAGAAATTTCAACAACAATAACACCCTCAATTTGATACGCCGTCCTCTAATCATTGAATAAGGAACTGTATAACTCACGTATACGTTTTTATTACTCTCAATATTTTATATTTTATATGAAAGTTATTGTCAAGTTCGGAGAAAGATTTTGGATTAGGTCCACACTCATATTTTACTTAAAATATTTATTTACTCCACTATACCCCCTATAAATATTTTTTTCAACCGTTATTCTACAATCTTGTCCGTAAATTTCGTACTTTTATAACGGAAATATTATTTGTTCAAGAAAAAAAAAGATTGGTAAACAAGAAAGATGGGCTCTTTGGAAAGTTTTCCTTACACATTGGAGAATAAAGAAAAGGCCAAAGACACCAAATAATGTTTAAAACGTTCAACTCCATCATATAATTAAACATTTCTTTTTTTCATTTTACTGCAAGTAATTAAAATCCCCAGTATGTACTAAAGTATTTATCTTAAAGATTTTAAAAATAAACACATTTAAAGAAAGAAACCTTGTAGGCATCATAAAATCAATATTAATATTATGTATTATCTTAATAAATACTGGATACGATAAATTAAATTTTTTTGCCTATGTACTTGTATGTATGTTAACATTTAAAAAGTGAATTTTAGTTTTAATAAATATATACATTCTTCTTCAATGGCACGAAGGACCCATGGTGGTCCAAGACCGTCTGCGTACTGGCAGATTCCGAAACATGGGATGTTCATTTTCTTTTTATTGGGTGGGGTTGTCAATCCTACGTCCAACAGTCACTTTGTACCAGAACCTACGGTTTAAAGTGGATTCGAACCATGTAAGACAAATATTTCTTTAAGTATTAGTACATCGAAAGTCCCTAACAAAACTTTATTTACAAAATAACAATTATATTTATAAAATATATATATATATATATATATATATATAGAGAGAGAGAGAGAGATAGATATATAGGTAGATACATATATATATATATAACGTATAATAATTTCATGGTGGGTGTGCAGAAGATCTACCTCCGCGTGGTGCACCTGGTAACACTTTTTAGCGGCTAAAAGATCTGCAACTTGTCATTTTTGTTAGATTAATGAACTCTGTTTCATCATGTTTTATTGTATTATTTTGTTGTTGTTGTATGTTGTATGTTTTTTTTCCTTTGTTCTTTTTTTGCTGTAACTGTTCATAATCTGCCATTGGAAATAAAAAAGATAATAATAATTTCATGGTATAAAATTCTGAAGGTTTCTTTGAATGCTTAGTTATTATTTTGAATTTTAATTATGAATATTGACAGTTTAAATAAAAGTTAAATTTAAATTTTGCATTTGTAAAACTATTTTTTCAAAAGAAATATTTTTAGAAATCATCAACTAGTTATCTTAATAAAAATATTCAAATTTTTAAATTTTTAAAAATTAAAATAATAAGCTAATAATAAGCTGAAAGGAGTGTTTCTTAATATAATAAATATATATGTATTAAATAATAATCCAAATGTAATCTATTTGCTGAATTATTTTTTTTAAATCGTTAAATATTTTTATAAAACGCTTAATTTAATTTTTATCTTATCGTTTTATGCTTTCTTAATATAAATTCAAAAATGATGAATAATAAATAAACAATTTTAAAGCTCAAAACAATCAATATTTTTTTTTTTTCTTAATACGAATATATTTTATTATATGTTATTAAAAAAAAAAAATCTCGTTTATATCATTAAGCAAGTATAACTTTTTTTTTCTTAAACTCCCTTTTACAGTCATATTAATTATCAAAAATAAAATAAATTTTTAATGCAAAAATAACCCTTTTATCCAAACACATGAAATAAAATTTAATGTTGCTGTTGTTTTTAAGTCTTTTTCGTCTGTCTTTCATTGAACTTAACAAATGTGAAAAATTGTTTACATTCACTCAGCTTGGCAGTGTGGGTAAACATGGTTCCAAGGCAGATAATTCCTTTTTCTTTTTTTTTTTTTTTTTTTTCATTGCTCATATTCTCTTTCAATGGAATAAAATCAGATTTCTTGCAATCTTTGAGGTATCTGTAACGCTTCAAAAACTCCAAAAGTTTCTGGTCCTTCAGATGTTTTGTAAAGATAGATGGGACGGCAAAGAAAAAGTGAGGAATCGGAAGTATTTTCGAATAGAAATAAAAGATGCAGACGATTTTTCTTTTGAAAAGAAGCAGCTTGACTGTTTCTCCTTCGGCAGAAACAAACGATTTAAAATTACAATTATTAAAAAGAAAAATCTCTTAATGAAATGCATGACGATATTTTATTTTAAATTCAGAAATTATTAATTAACAGATCAAATAAAAGATGCAGCCGATTTAAAAAAAAAAAAAAAAAAAAAAAACGCAACTTGACAGTTTCTCCTTCGGAAGAAACAGACGATTTAAAATTGCAATTTTCAAAAAAAAAAAAAAAAAAAAATTTTTTTCAATCTTTTAATAAAATGTATGACGAAATTTTATTTTAAATCAGCAATTATTAATTAACAGAACAAATAAAAGATACAGACGATTTAAAAAAAAAAAAAAAAGCAACTCAATTGATACTTCTTTTCAAAAACAAACGATTTAAAATTGCAATTTTCGAAAAATAAAATAAAAAAAAAAATCACTTATTAAAATGTATGACGAAGTTTTATTTTTAAGTCAGAAATTATTAATTAACAGATCTAATAAAAGATGCAGACGATTTTAAAAAAAAAAAAAAAAAACCTACTGGACTGTTTCACATTCAGCAAAACAAACGATTTAAATTTGCAATCATCAAAAAGAAAATCTCTTAAAAAATGTATCGATATTTTATTTTAAATGACAAATTTAAATTAACAAATCAAATTTAAATTTTTTTAAAAGAACACTATTTCTCCTTCGCAGAAAAATCAATAAAATGTATGACGAAATTTTATTTTAAGTCAGAAATTATTAATTAACAGATCAAATAAAAAAGACAAACGATTTTTTAAAGCAATTTGATATATTCAGCAAAAATACAAATGATTTAAAATTCCAAATCATCAAAAGAAAAAAAAAAAAAAATCTCTGATTTTTTTAAATCAACAACTGTAAATTAATAAGATCAAATTTTATTCAATATTTTAAATAAAAAAAAAAACATTGTTATATAAATATCTATTAAAGAACATTTTTTTCTTATTAGATGAATAATAATTAAATATTAAAAAAAAATCCTGATTTTTTATATTTATTAAGGATATATATATATATATATATATATATTAATAAAAGCAATTTAATGACAAATAGTAATATATATAAAGTCATTTGACGTATTTTGACTAAAAAGACTTTGAATTAAATACCAAATTTTTGAAGTGTAAAAATTTGTTTTGGTATAGATTTAGAAATTAAAAATCTCAAATGACTTTTAAATACTTTTAAAAATTTTATAATTCTTTATTCACAAAATGTAACATTTTTTTTTTCACTTTAAAAGAGATTGCCAGGTTTATTAAATCGTTTCATGTTGATGATGTCAATTTATCTTAAGATTTTAATTTGCTAACTGTTTTTAATTTGGCTGGTAAACATTTAATTAAAAAATATGTAATATTTAACAAATTAGTATTTATTTATTTCATTTTAAAACAAAATTCCTCTAAAAAACTTTTTTTTTTTTTACAGTTAGCAAAAATGTGTTTTTAAATTTAAAAAATTCATTTAGCACTTCACACTCTCCTATATTACAAAGCATTTTCCATAAGTTAATGAAATTAAAATATTTATTGTAACTGTTTATAAGTCATAAATAAATTAAGTTCTAAGACAAATTCATAAAGACAACTTACATTGATCAGCAAACAATATGCATTTTAACAAACTTAAAATCATAATTTATATAAACTGGTGATTAATTAGAAACACTTCTGTCTTGAAATGTATTATCATAATTACCAAATTATCAATAGTAATTAGGAAAAGGGGAACCAAGATAACCGGAAGTGGAAATTACTCGAATTGTTGATAACAAAAATGCTAACTGCTCGAATGGTTTGCAAACATCCTCAAATTTTAACAATTCCCTGTCTTTGCATTTATTAGTACCTTAAAAGAAAATGACATTTCCTGTTGTTTTCTAAATGTATTCTTAAAAATAAAATGCAATTAAATACTAAATTTTTAACCAATTAAGTAGTTTATAGAAATTATGCATTTTTTTAATAAATCTTCTTACCAAGATATATTTATCTTATTTTGTAATTAATTGTTAAAAGAAATAGAGATCTAATATTAATTTATAGCATAAATTTTTGCTGAATATATATTGTTGTTGAACTTCAGCTATGTTTATTTAAAACAATTAAGGTAAACACTAAAGAATTTATGTTAAATATTAGCAAAAAATGATGATTGAAATTTACAAATTGAATATATTTAAGAAATATTTTTAACTAGTTGAAACTTCAACACATTGTATCAGAAAACAATCAAATAATAAAAGAAATAGAAATCTAATGTTAATTAATAACATAATTTTTTGCTGAACTCACATTGTTGTTGTACTTGAGCTATGTTTATTAAAAGAAATAAGATAAATATTAAAGCATTTATGTTAAATATTATCAAAATATTACGATTAAAATTTATGAATTGAATATATTTACGAACTACTTTTAAAACTAGTTGAAACTTCAACACATTGTATCAGAAAATAATCAAAGAATAAAAGAAATGGAAATCTAAAATTATTTTATAACATAAATTTTTGTTGAACTCGTGTTGTTGTTGTACTTGAGCTATGTTTATTTAAAAAAATGAGGCTATGATAGAATCTATGTTAAATATTATTAAAAATATTCATATTTACGAACTTCAAAACATTGAATCAGAAAACAATCAAAGAGTAAAATAAATAGAAATCTAATATCAATTTATAACAATTTTTTGCAGAACTCGTGTTGTTGTTGTACATGAGGTATGTATATTTAAAAAAATGGTAAACATTAAAGAATTTATGCTAAATATTATCAAAAATTACGGCTAAAATTTAAGGATTGGGTGTATTTAAGAAACACTTTTAAAACAAGTTGAAATTTCAACACATTGTATCAGAAAACAATCAAAGAATAATAAAAATAAAAGAAATAGAAATCTAATATTAATTTAAAACATTTTTTTTTTGTGCTGAAATAGTTGTTGTTATAAATTAAATCGTGCATCGTGAAATCGTGTTGTTGCGCTATGTTTATTTAATAAAATAAGATAAACTCTATTGAATATATGTTAAATATTAGCAAAAAAATTACGATTAAAATTTACGAATTGAATATATTTACAAAATACAATGTGTTGAATTTTCAACTAGTTTTAAAAGTATCAGAAAACAATCAAAGAATAAAAGAAATAGAAATATAATATTATTTATAACATACATTTTTGCTGAACTCGTGTTGATGTTGTACTTGAGCAAAGTTTATTTAAAAAAATAAGGTAAACACTACAGACATACAGACGTTAAAGAATTTATGTTAAAATATATTATCAAAAAATTACGATTAAAATTTATGAATTGGATATATTTAAGAAATACTTTTAAAACAAGTTGAAACTTCAACACATTGTATCAGAAAACAACCTCTCCTTCTCTAAAATTTATAGAAAACTAATGGGCAAACCTTCACAGAACCTATAGAAAACTGATGGGTATTTTAGATCTTTAATTACTCTTGATCTTTGTTGACAACTAACTTTGCACAATTCTCAGTGTCGAAAATCATTTGCTTTTGCAGCGAATTTCACATTGTTTTCGCATTTTCACTTCAAAAATCCACGACTTTTGTTTTGCCGGTGCTAAGGTCGGACTATCCATGTATCGCTATGAACTTCAAAAACGGGGCAAAAAGCTCCTAGAAGGACTCGAAATCGAATTTTCCTCTTTGTTTCACTGAAAACTTAAAACACAATAGGATTAAAGGAAAACGCTAAATCGATAGCAGTTTTCTCACAAATATCGAAAATATCCGTCACCGATGTCGCGCCGCTTTATCGATATTGAATGATATCCGTTAAATGTATCGATTTTCAAAATCAAGGTAATCTGTGCACATACATTGCAGACCTCTGGTTATTTTACATAACGCTCCTGCATACGCTATTCTCTCGCCAGACACTATTTCTCTGTCACAGATCCATAAGCAAAGGTGGTCGAAACTCTTACGTAGTGCTTCCGATTTTCCATTGTAAATCTGTGTTTGTAAATGATTCCTTTGTCTTGGGATATTTCTCTTGGAGAATAGATGTATAACCAAATTTTAACTAATATTAGTTGCAATAACTCATTTAACATTCAAGTTAAGGGTGAACATGAAATGATTCCTTTCCCTTGGGATATTTCTCTTGGAGAAGGGTTAGATAAACAAAGTTTTAACTAATATTAGTTGAGATAATTCATTTAGCATTCAAGTTTGGGGTGAACATTAGAACAAACCTATTAGTGCCTCATATAGAAATAAAACAGTCAAAATTTTGACATTAACCTTAAAATACATGAACATTAAAAATGTAATTACGTAACGTGGCATTATGAACGTAATGGAATCATATTTTAAAAAGAAACTATCTGAGATTAAAAACTGTAACCCAGATCAAGCTGATATTACTCTTTCAGAACGAAACAATGGCACTTTTATAAAAGTTATTTTTGCCAAAATAACTTTGCGTTTGTTTGCAAAAAACTTAATTAAAATACGCTGGTTTTGTATACGTTTCCGTATCTATTCAAAGAGAACATTGGTATAATATAACATTGATATATAAGTACTCGGTACTCATTTTACAAGTATTATATGTTATTTAATTAATTAGTTCAATAATTAAATTTTTATTTCTACTTGAAATTATTGGGAGGGAAGGATTACACATACGTCAAAAGTGTTGCAAGTTCAACAAGTTATGGTGATTAGTCACTTAGTATGGAATATGATACACCAATTATGAGATGATACACCAATGTGAGATTTTAAATAATAAGATGCAATGAATTTATGGCAAAGAAAAGGAGATGAATTTTCAGTATAAATAAGTAACAAGAAAACCTTAGGATTAGGCACATAAAAATGTACCCATTCCACTGGTTATATACGTTTTTTATGCTTATATACCATTTTACTGTATCAGGTCTTTTCCAGAAGCTGTGTAGGAGAATTTTCTAGAGTATTGTTTATTCTATTCCATCGCGTTGGAGAAAATTCTAAAGAAGCAGTTTTGCCACTTCGACCGAAATTGTGCCCTAATGTCTTTATATTTCAAAGCAATGATTGTAATGCATGCTACCATCAGAATCGAACCATTATCCTTGACGCATGCTAGCTTGCACATAAGACCGAAAACTTCTACAAGAGATATTTCTACTATTAAATTCATTTTTAATAATAAAATTCATTATAATGGCGTTGCATGGCATTTGGGGGTTGGTCTCAAATGAAACCTGAATAATCTCTGACTATCCTTTAACTAACGAAGATTCAGTAGGTTTCACTCAGATCCCAGCGAAATCACATCAGCCCAGATCTATGATGAAGATTCCATGCCATCCCACGAAGTGTTAATGCTTTCTTGTATATTACTTTGGTTTTTCAAATACCCCTCACTTTTAAAAAACAAAGCAAAGAAAATAAGTTATACATCCAGTTGGAACACTGGTGTACATGCTTTTGTTATTATATTACGTTAATGCTTATATGTGTAGTTATGTTAGTGCATTATGCTATGTTAATGCTTATATGTGTATTTATGTTAGTGCTTTATGCTATGTTAATGCTTATATGTGTATTTATGCTAGTGCTTTATGCTATGTTAATGCTTATATGTGTATTTATGTTAGTGCTTTATGCTATGTTAATGCTTATATGTGTATTTATATTAGTGCTTTATGCTATGTAATGCTTATATGTGTATTTATGTTAGTGCTTTATGCTATGTTAATGCTTATATGTGCTTATATGTATTTATGTTAGTGCATTATGCTATGTTAATGCTTATATGTGTATTTATGTTAGTGCATTATGCTATGTTAATGCTTATATGTGTATTTATGTTAGTGCTTTATGCTATGTTAATGCTTATATGTGTATTTATGTTAGTGCTTTATGCTAATGCTTATATGTGTATTTATGTTAGTGCTTTATGCTATGTTAATGCTTATATGTGTATTTATGTTAGTGCTTTTGATAACAACATGCTATTTTTTAAAGAGAATATAGAGGGTGGTGTGAGAACTTAGTGGGATCATTCCATCCATCTAAATATTTATTATGAGCAATTTTTTTCAGATTATTTTTATTAATCGAAAACTTCTAACAAACCTTCTACATTTTATTTCAATAGGAACAGGTTTGGTTTGATTTGTCGCTCTACGGTCATTTATGTACATTTTGGGCTAATTAGACAGGGACCTACAGTTTAACTTGGATTTCGAACCACTAACAAATAACCATGCCACCGCCAGGATTCGAACCTGAGGCCTGTGAAACCAAGGGCCATACAATCCGAATAGGAATATGTGACATTGGACAATGGTGGAAACAATATACTTAATGGCAATACGATTGTGTGAGTTTTATCTGACGTGGCATTATGGTACTAATTAATGAATTTGGTTGGTTAACCATATTCATTAATTAGTACCATAATATTTTCATTGGTTAACGATGGCATGTCTTAACCTTTATTCCTTATTCAATGAAACGTCAACCAATCAATCCCTATTAGTTCACAAATATTTTTGTTCTCAGTTTTTTGAATTACTTTGATATGAAGGGTTCGTGTTTTTGATTATCTAAATGACGATATTAAAAAATTTGTATTAATTGAAAATATTTTGATTAAGTTTTAATATTAAATATTTTTTTTATTGTAATTTACGCATACATATACTTCATAACCAAATGAAAAAATTATATTCTTTAAATGTTAAAATTACGGGAAAAAAATGCGTCATAAACGATCATTGATTAGGTTGATGTGACGTTGATTATTATAATGTAGATTAATACCAGTGGAATAAAGTAGATTTTGTCGAAAGAAAAACAATATATAATGTCAGATGTAATGAAAAAGCGAGAAGAAATCAGTTTGTTCTATGCACCTAAAAATATCTAAGATACTTTATTTTATTAAATCTATCTTTAAAATAAAATGAACTTTTCCAGATGTTACTTTTTCATACCTTTTGCAGTAACGTGAAGACGTTTTACTTTTACTTAAATTTCTTGAGTTGAAATGTTTATTATCAAGCATTATCAATCATCAGTTCTTGATAATGCTGTAAATATTGATAAATTTTATTTTCAATTTTCCTACGAATCAGGATTATTTAATTTTTTATCGTAAAGGATTATTCTATTGCAATAAATATTTAATCTACCAAGTGTGATAAGAAACAACAACAAAAAATTATCATGTTTCTTAATCTGGAAGAGGCCTTGGGCCCACCATAGGCTGCAGTTCCAGGAGTTAGTTTATTGATATTAATTTAATCCAGTATAATCTGCTTTACTACAACCACGATGTGCCATGGATATTTGTAGGGGTTCGGATATTTGTAGAGGTTTGTTCGGTTTCACTTTAACACGTAAGTCTCGGTCTAATATGATCGTAGAACAATGTGGGGATAGTGTTACTCATATCCGTAGCATATCTTCAAGCTACACGTGTGTCCACTGGGCAGCGCCGAGTAAAGCGATGCAGCCCTTGCTCATTGTATAAAGATTAAGTGTCTCTGTATTGCAAGCTGCATTAGAACGACAACTATAACCACGTAGTATATTAAACCTATAAGATTTTTTTTAAAATAATCTTTGGTAAAATGTGTTTACAATGAAATCTATATTGAGCTGTGCTGTAATAACAATCAAATTCCGTAATCCATTGAAATAGATGTGCACTGTTATATAACATGCGCATTAAATCGATTACTAAGAAGTGTCATCATGTCTTTCAATCTCAAATTGAACACTTAATTAACTAGATGCAAAATTATTTTTCCTAAAAAAAGAGCGAAATTTATTAAATTTTTTTATTATTGAGTGTAGTCAAAATATTTCCGCAAAAGAGATAGGCACTCATACCTCTAAATATCATTTTCGTCATGTCGCCATTTCCCCCAAAAAACTAGCAGCACGAGGGCGAATTCCAGCTCCCAGCATTAACGTATGAGTAAGTGGTATTTCTTAATTAGCTTCTTTTCTTCCGCTCCGTCGACAACAATTTCGACATTAGGTGACTTTAACCTTTATTCCGAAACTCCGCCCTGCCTTATTTAGACGTCAGGTTCACGAAATATTAAAAGCGGAGAAGCCTTAAGCTAGAACGCTGTCATATAATTACTGGGGACACTGTTGGTTGCTGCTTAATTTAAATGGCGTGACACCCAAAGTAATAAAAACTCGCCCAGTTGTAAGGCAGTTTCTGTCAATTGGATTAAGATGTCTATCTGGGAATTAAAAGTAGTATTTACAATAAAAATTAGTACGTGACAGTGGCAGGGTAGCAGCTTTTTTTTATTAATAAAAAATAAATGTGTAGCTCGGTGGCATAAAAATATCGTAGCAAAAAAAGAAATTTCTGTTGTATTAGTTCATAATTATTTAAGAATTTTTGTTTTAGGTCGTATTTTTTTTTTTTTTCCTGTAGTTGTATTTCGTAGGTTTCATTATTAAAATTGTTTTTTATAAATTTAAAAATAAGTTGTGGGAGGTAATGAATCATTTTTTAGTATTCTTATTAAATACGAAAATATTCAAAAACTATTTGAGGACAAAATTATATTGGAAACAATATGAGCCAATCTTATTAAGATTTAGTAGATATGATTAACTCTCTGTTTAATCTGTGAATCTTAGCGATTCAGTGATACCATGGACCGTTCCATGGATTTAGAGGTATCATGAACCATGGGTCGTACCATGGTTTTGGGTTCGAGTCCTAGCTCTCGATTAATCTGTGAAATCTCTCGGTTCGATCTTAGCTCTCGGTTTAATCTGTGAATCATAGGGATTCAGTTGTTCCATGGATTCAGCGGTATCATGGACCATGAATTGTACCGAGGATTCAGCGGTACCATGGTTTAGGGTTCGAGTCCTAGCTCTAGGTTAATCTGTGAATCTCCCAGTTCGATCTTAGCTCTCGGTTTAATATGTGAATCTTAGCGATTCAGTGGATTCAGCGGTATCATGATTTCTGGTTCCAGTACCAGCGGTATCATGGATCATGGACCATGGATCAGTTTGGACCATGATGTACCTTGACAGCATAGTGGTTTCTGTTCGAGTCCCAATCCACTGTTTGAAAAATAGTCTCCACTTTAAAAAGTCCCGGTCTAATATGACTGTAGAGCGTTGGGCGTAGGGTAAAAACGAAAACGAAAACATCTCTTGTATCGAAATCTGCCACTAGGCAGACGGCCTTCGCCTACCATGGTGCCATTAGTTTGGTTTATAGCTGTACTGTCAGTTTTTGCTCACTTTAGGCTAAGTAGATAGGGACATGCAGTTTAACGTGGAATTAACAAACATCTGTGCCACCACCAAGATTCGAACATGAAGCCTGTATTACCAAAGGCCAGAGCCAGCCAATTGGCGATTAGGCATCTCATGGGAGTGTTGCATCAATAAAAATACTCTGGTAAATTTATTTAAAAAACTTCTGCCAAGAAATTTTAAGAACAATTGAGCACAAAGCAAAATTTAATTGAAACAACAGTTTAAACATTAAATTTTAAATATTTCTTTTAAACATTAAATTTTTAAATGTTAATTTCAAAAGACCGAATATATAAATGTTAGTACAATAGAATTTTCAAATAAGAATAATATAATAATAATATTATAAATATTTAAAATTTAATTAAAATATAATATATGTATATAATAAAAATATTAATTTAATTAAATATTAAAAATATTTATTATAAATGAAATATTAATTAAATTATTTTAGAATTATTTGTTTCCAATGCTTATGAACGATTCATTTTACACATATAAATAATTTGAAAAGAGTTGTTAAAAGAAAATTATCTTTTTTGAAAAATTTTTTATAACAAATTTACTTCTCTCTGTTCTAAAATTATTTTTAAAATAAAAACTGCAACAAAAATTTATTTTCTGTAGAGTCTGGATTTTAAACACTGCTACAATTAGTAAAAAATTGTTAAAGATACATCAGGATTGGTTAAAAAAATCAGGTTTTATACTAATAAAATGTTAATTGAGATCCATAACTTTAATGCAATATTTTTTATTTGAACTGTTATTAAAAGTCTAGACAATTTTTAGACTAGACTATTTTTCCAAATTTTTTTCTTGTTTAACTATCTGCAAAATAAATATTGTCAAAACTCGTTTAAAACGAAATTTATGTTTAACAGAAGATTTTTCAAAAATCTAAATCTTTATTTTTAAAAATATGGCAATATTTGTATTCCATAGAAAGTAACTAATACTTATTTTATTTTTTCCATACATAATTCATTGAACCTACTTGTATTATTATTAAATATGTATTACATAATATAATAAATTAAAATTTATAAAATTACATAAAACATAATTTATAATATTATTTAACGTGATAATAATATATATAAAAATAAAAATAAAATGTAATAATATATCAAATGTTTATAAAAAAAATATTTTATAAAATAAACTTACAAATTTCACAAAATATTCAAATTATGTAAAATATAAATTAATATTTATAATAACCATTATATAAAATAAATATAATATAATTATCAAAGTGAAGAATAAATAATTTTTCATTTAATTACGTTTTATTCATTGTATGTCGACAGTATTGCAGCAATTAAGAAAAAGAAAACAAATACATTTAATTTAATTAATTATTTATTTTAAAAATTATGCCTGTTTGTGACTGTTGAGCGTTAATAGTAAATTTTAAATAAGAATATTTTATTCATTTAGGAGATACTAATTCTTTATATTTTGTTGAGTTCACATTATTTTTAGAGGATTTTCAAGCACCATTATTATGTCTTAGGTAGATCTGAATATGGTGATCCACAGTATATCCTTCAGTTAGATTCTTTGAAAAAAGTGATTTATAGTAGATCCTATAAATACATCCTTTTTAAAATGATACTTAAAATAAATTTTTTTTTTATAGTATAAGGATCCATAATTAATCTTTTAGATAGATCCTTTTAGTATGAGGATCCATAATTAATCTTTTAGATGAGATCCTTTTAATCTTTTAGATAGTAATCCTTTAAAATTGATCTTTTAGTTAGATCATTTTATTATGGTAATCGTTTTGATCGAGACTATTAGTATAGTGACCTATATCCTCTATACTCTTTAGTATAACGATCTGAAAAAGACAGATGTATGACTGACATATAGTAGACAGAATGCATAGATCAGTCACTATACTAAAAGGATCCACAATGGTTGTCACCCAGTATTTGATACAACACAGATCAGAGGTAAATAAGAAGTCGATTAAGAGTGGATAGAGAAGTATTAAAAACGTCAGTAAATTGTATTTTAAGTACATAAGATTTTTGCTTCTTTAAAGATTAGGAATATATATATATATATATATTAATAATTATGTCGATTTATAACAATATCTAGTTTCATTTATTGAGAAAGCATATTGTTTTTATCTATTTGACCACACATACTTCGATTTTCATGTTAACATCCGCTATTTCACTCTCTTAGTGGTTTATCTTTGAAAATTCCTTTCTTAGTTCACCTTGGGAACTGACATATTTTCATATTTCTATCACTTTTTAAAAGTTTTGAGCAACTTTTAGTATTTAATACCCCACGATATAATTAACGAAGTGTATCGGTCTTGGTTTATTGTCTAATGTTACAATATTTACAGAACAATGTTATGAAATAGAATATCAACACATGTAACGTAAAACTGCATGTTTTCAAAGAGTTTTATAATAATCATTCTCAAACATACTTAGCTCAGAATAATTTTAAATTCAAGAGCGTTTTTGTGTTTCTAATAAGTTCATATGTTAATTTCAACTGCGTTTTTGTTGTTCTGCATTTAAGTTCATATGAATGATACAATCAGATTCACAAATCAGGACTTTATCAGCTGACAGAGTGTATCTATCTTAGTTTATCGTCTATTACTATAATATTTACAAACAATGTCAAAAAAATATCATAAAATATCAACACAAGTGAAGAAAAATTGCATGTTTTCAATATTTAAAAAGTTTTGTAATAATCATTGTCAAACTGTTTTCTTTAATCAGAATAATTTTAAGTTCAACTGCGTTTTTGCGTTTCTACATTTAAGTTCATATGAATGATACACTCAGGTTCACAAAGACAACTGACTGGAGAAGTATCTCTATCTGGATTTATTGTCTGTTATAATATTTACAAAGCAGTGTCATAAAATAGAATAAAATATCAACACAGGTGGCGAAAAATTGCATGTTTTCAATGTTTAAAGAGTTTTATAGTAATCAATCTCAAACATTCTTTAATCAGAATAATTTCAACTGCGTTTTTGTTCTCTACATTTAAGTTCATATGATTGATAGAAGTTTTCATATCAATCAGAGTCACTAAAGACTTAACGAAGTGTATCTATTTTGGTTTATTGTCTATTGTTATAATATTTATAAAGCAATGTTATAAAGTAAAAATAAAATATCAACACAGGTGACGTAAAACTGCATTTTTCAATGTTTAAAGAGTTTTGTAATAATCATTCTCAAAAAGTTTTCTTTAATCGGAATAATTTTAATTCCACCTGTGTTATTCTTTTTCTGTATTTAAGTTCACATGATTGATACAAGTTTCCATATCAATCAGGTTCACAAAGACTTTCTTCAGCTAAAATAGCAAATCAACGGAAATGTAGGAGAGTAACTCATCGGCGTAATTAATATCGATCACATTTTTCTCTCTTAGCCCCTGACTTTAACTGAAATAAATGAGAGAGTGCTGCCAACTATTTTAAAATAAAAATTGTTTTCATTCACTGAAATTTGTAAAAGCTAAGTACGTGTGTGGTGTGTTTATGCTTAGTCGTAACCGTGAAAGGTGAATGAATGTTCTCAAGAGAAAGTTTTCGAAAAGTGTAAAAGCTTTTCTAAATCCTTTAAGAGAGGTTAATTTTTAAAAAACTCTAGAGAAATGTTTTATATATGATCTGTCATATTGTATAATCTTCGCGCAATTACATTTTTCTACTATTAAATTAGTTAATTAAGAGTTTTAGTACCTTCCTACAATTCATTTTTAGTTTTAATTGTTTATTTACTTAAGTTTTATACAGTAAATAAAATTACCTTTTACTTACAACTGCGAATAATTTTATTGCATGGAATAATTTTTATTTACGAATAAAGAAAATTTATTGAAATATAAAGAAATTTATAGTTACAAATTAAGAAAAATTTTATTTTACAAAATTATTTTATTTTATTGTTTCAAATTAAGTAAAATTTTATTTTACAAAATAATTTTATTTTATTGTTTCAAATTAAGTAAAATTTTATTTTGTAGAATAATTTTATTTTGTAGTTACAAATGAAGAAAAATTTTATTTTATAGAATAATTTTATTTTATAGTTACAAATTAAAAAAAAATTTAATTTTGTAATCTATAATTTTCATTAACTTACTATATCTATAATTTTCATATAATTTTCAATATCTTACAAATAATTTTACTTTTAAAATAAAAAAAAATAATTTAATTTATAAACTTTTTGATTAAAATTCTATAAACTTAAAATGAAAATATTTATTTAATTGCTTTTTTATCTATTTTATTGTTGTCCTTTATATTTTAAAGCTATATTCAACAATATATATATGTTTTTTTAATCAAATGATGAAACTCATTTGTTAAATTTTATTTCAAAAAGCAGTATCTTTTAAAAATAAAATCAAAAAACCATGCATAGAACAAGTAGTTAATACAAAATTCCCATGATAATTAAATATTTAAATATTAAAAATATATAACAATGTTTTTATTGTATGAATTGTTTTAATTAAATAAATATTTCGTCCTCCACCTGTTTATTTTATAATTTCCAACTGTATAAAAAGTATATTATGAAAGGGTTTTAGTACAATTCTTCAATCTATAAAGCACACAATCACCATAAATAAATAAGCACATTTATATTTAAAATAAAAGCTTATTAGTGTAATTTAATATTTAATTACAAGTTACATAATATCGATGCTATCCAAATTTTATATTTTTAAAACAAGGCACTTCATACAAAATATAATTAACTTTTGCAACTTCATCTCATTGAAAACCGAATGATTCATGATCCGAAAAATATTTCAATCAGATTTATCAATTTATTGTTAACTAAGTGAATTAATGATGATTAAAAAATTGAAATCTAAGCCACGAGGAAAACTTTTAATTGCATTATTTAAATATATTTTTAATCACATTATTAATGAAATAATTTTTAACCGAGGTTAAGTTCCCAACCAGAATATTAATTAGCAAGGAACAAAGCGATACTTTTAATATATATACGTTAGGCCTAGCAAGAAGACATACGTGGTACTCTTTTAATCAAACCATGCTAATACTGGCTTTTAATTAATGAGAATTTAATTAAAACCCCCACTACCTCGTGAAAAATACTTTCCCCCTGAAAAATTTTCTTTCTCTTTGCTTTTCCTCTCTGCGTTACATTTCCACTTATTCAATTTAATTCAATAGTTGTCGATGGTAAAGTGAAATTCGAATTCGAATTCCGCTCTCTTCAAACTGTTTTACTTACCTCATTTGGTACTAAGTTCTTTTGCTGTTTGCTAGAAAAGGATCTTTCTCTTATGAGAGTTACGATATTGTTAAGATTTATTGCAGTCTCAGTTCTCTTTGACTTCTTCTTAGTTTGCTTCATTAAGTTGGTTAATAAGCATTCTTGTGTTACAATAGCTGTACTCAGCGTGGTAATAAGAGTTCTCTTTCCACCAATTAAGTACGCTACTGATGTGTGGAGATTAGCCACCATGTTGTTTTCAGGTGTAATTTAAAAACTGTGTTTCAGATAAATTAGATTATTTTTATTTTAAATTGAAAAAAATATCAAGTAGCTAATTGGCATTTATTGAAAATATATGGACAAATACAGATTGATATTTTTGCTTCTAATTTTCAACGCTTTGGGAAACTTAGCGACAAAAACTATTTACTTTTTAAAAGTTATTAAGTACATGATGTGTAGAGATTTGCCACTATGTTGTTTTCAGGTGTAATTTAAAAACTGTGCTTCAGATAAATTAGATGAATTCTTTTTTTTTGTCTATTTAAAATAAAAATAAGATGGCTAATTGGCATTTATTGAAAATATTAGGGACAAATGGAGATTGATATTTTTGCTTTTTAATTTTCAGCATTTTGTAAAACTTGTCCATAAAGTATTAAATTAAAAAAATTTAGAATATCTAAGTTTTAAAGGTTTGTATCTGAAGAGACAAATCATATTTTAATCCATATTCATTAATTATTCTAATTCATTTTAATAATCATTTTATTTCTAAATGATTTACAGCGGAAGACATGAGAAATAATTTATTTAAGAAATATAAAGTATATTCGGAAATTATTCAAGTGTTTTGTAAAAAACTTAGCCATAAGAACTATTTACTTTTAGTTAAAACATCTAAGTTTTTAAGGTTTGTATCTGTAAAAACTAATAATATTTTAATGTACATTTATTAATAATACTAATTCCTTATAATAATCATTCTAATTCATTTTGCTCTAAATGATTTACAATACACTACATGAGAAATAATTTATTAGAAATATACTCGCTAATTGTTTAACGAAATTAGTATCTTTCCATTTCTATATATTAAAAAGGTTTTTCAATTTCATCAATCTTTGTCATTTTCAGCGTTTTTGTAAAACATATCCATAAGAAATATTTAATTTTAAAAAAGTAGAATATCTAAGTTTTTAAGGTTTGTATCTGATAGAAAACATTTTTAATGCACATTCATTGATCATTCCAATGATCATTCTAATTCTTCTTGTGTTAAATGTTTTACACATGAGAAATAATTTATTTAAGAAATATACTTTCTAAATGTTTAACTAAATTAATACCTTTCTGTTTCAAGTATATCTTAAAACACGTTTTTTAATTCCTTGAATTGAACACTTTCATATTATTTGCCATTATGTTTATTGTGCATATTCTTCCATTTTCTATATTGTTTTGTGCTATTTGTTTATCCATCTTTGCTTATATTAGACCAAATCAATAAATAAATTAGTATAACTGTACTATTTGTTCATACATCTTTACTTATATTAGACTAAATAATGCAGTATAAACTGTGATATTTTATCATCCATCTTTACTTATGGTAGACTAAATAAATAAATAATGCTTAGTAGATTTTTGTCAAATTGTTAATAATGTTATTTATTATGCGTTTTCAATTTTATGTACAATTCTTTACTTTTAAACTGCAACTTTCAAACTTTTTGTCAAACTTTCAATAGGATCCTAGATGATATGGTTAAATTTGCCGTGAAAAGAACACGACGCAGATAATAATACAGAATTCTATTCATTACATTTAGCACTTTTTCGTATGCTAAATACATGCTTTCACATGGGCATACAACACATAACTCAGTAGGCATCACCAAGTATTTTAAATCTATTTTTACAAGTTGAATAATTTAACAAGATAATAAGTACAAATAATAACTATTTTAACTGTTTAATTTTCCTACATTCCATAAAACTCTTCCATTATCAAAATCTCTAGTATGGAAATCTTTTAGCAATAACACAACAGAAATGACGTAAATAACGTCAGATGATGCGTATCAGTTTTCTGAGAAACAGCCAATTGCGTTCAAGTTATTATTTGATACAGGTGTATAACTAAACAGTAACCATGACAACCTGCCTATATTTAGACGATTATTTTCATTTCATCCCTAAATTGTTATAAAACGTTGTATAGAAATCTTATGATACATCTATCATATTCTACAATAGTAGTCAATGTCAAATGATTATCATTCTATTAAGTATAAAGAAATTTAAAAATACTTTGTTTTGCTGAATTGTGTAAGAAGAACATATAAAATAAATAATTTTAATCCAAAAGGGCAAATATTAATGAGATAAAAGTTCACATTTTAAAAAAGAATAAACAGATTCTTTTTAGAAATTGTAGACGTTCTGATGTCTTTTTGACAAATAATTTTACAAATTATTTTCATTAGTTTTCTAACGAGAACTTTTAGAAGTCTTACAATAATGTGATGAAATATTTACCATAAAAATAATTTTTCAAAGAAATGTAGATTTTTTTTTCATTTTATTATTTTATACCTGTACAATTAAAAATGATTAATGATTAATTTATCGACGGATAATACTAAAAATAAACAAAAAGATGCTTAAAGCCAATTATATTTACCGATTTCTACTGTTTTTTTAAATAATTTTTTAATTTTATGCAATACATATTTACTCAACAACAGTATTACGTAGCGACAGATAGTAATAGAATAGCATATTAAAATTGATTCGGTAAGTAGCATATTACTTATTTTACAAATTAAAAAATAAAGAAGAAGTAATTTATCGATAACACTTCATACAGAAAAATTAGCTATGAAGAAATTAGCGATATTTTTTGTTTTTCAATTTATGATTCGTTCAAAAAATGATTAATGATTCAGTCTTTTAGCCTCTCAAGCTATGATAATCAACACAAAAAAATTTGCCATTAAGTGCAACATAGAACAGTTCATTTTCAATGTGAGGATTTCAATTAGCAAAAGTGCCAAAATTAGTTTGCTTTCCCATTTATTATTTTTTTAGAACTGTGTTATTTTTGTGTGCTGCATTATAATCAATAATTTTTAAAAAATCTGTAACAGACGAAGTAATTCATTATATTGTTTATGAAAAAATTAACTTAAATCAAATCTCTACCATAAAATCTTTCACAGAATTGATTGTAGAATGCTCAAATTTATGGTTGATTAAAAAACAAAAAAAATGCAAGGATATTTCAAAGAATTGAAATAAAATACAGTAATAAGTTCAGATAACAAATAATAAAATAGGATGCTACAAAATATAATATAATAATATAATATACTTTAATGTAATATAATAGGGTACCAAAAAGTCTTTCAGAGAAATTAGTGAAAACTGCTCAAATTTATGATTGATTATAAATAAAAAAAAAATCAAGAATATTTCAAAGAAGTGAAATAAAATTCAATAATAAGTTCAGGTAATAAGAAATAAAATAGTATAATCCTTAATTTTCCTATAACTGAAAATCAGCTTTTTTTAAATTACATGTTTGTTGTTACCTTTCTAAAGCGATACAAATTAGCAAAACTTGCTTTTGATATTGATATTATTATTAACAATACTATATTAATTACATTATTGTTTTTTATAATATTACGTTCAATGTTAATAATATAACAGTCAAATTTAAGGTTTCGAAATTAAATGAAAGAAATTAATTTTAAAACTCGTTGATTTTTTATTTTTTATTTTGAGGATTTTACTCAATTTTCAAGTTTTGAAAATACCCTTAATGCATTTATTTTATCAATACATGTACTTCATAATACTTGTAGTACAGTAACTTAGGTTTTTCTCTTTCTGTTGTAATAATTTTTAAGAACTTCTTTAAGTTTCAATAAAAAATGTTTTAAATTTTGTGTTAAAAAGAAACTGCTGAAAATTATAGGATTATGAATATTTAAATATTAAATTTGAACTTATTCGGAATTCTACAAAACTAATTAAAAAAATGAAATGAAATTGACCAATTATATTGATATCATTCCTATTTAAATTTTATTTTAATAACTGATGATATTGTAACTTTTAATGCAGAACTTTGGTTTATATGTTTTTCCATTCTCCACTAGGGTGATGTATATTAAACATAACCCACAAAACCTGCTACTCTACACCTGCATTTTACCATCATAATTTGAACCAAGGGGGAGGCGTCTGGGGTTTCTCATCCTTCTTTCTTCCACCCCCCGCCCATGGAATCACATTCGTCAACAGATTTAATAAGCCCATCCCGAGTATAGGATGGAAGCTTTCGATTCCTTATGAACTGATTCATACTCTATGAACTATAGTATTCATTACGTCACTCCACTCTTTCTCCACAAAATTAAATTGTTTTTGCAAATTAAAAAAAATTATTATAATAATTAGCATTAAAATTATATAGAATTTTATACTGTATTATCCATTAATCGATAAACCCATGAATATATATATAATAGAACTTGTTTTGCCGATAAACATAAATTTGCAGATACCTATCTGATGCATTATTTTTATTTTCTATTTTAACATGCGTATAAAAAAGATATTATGTTCACGTCCTTTTTCTATCATTAGAAGGAAGAAGTTTCACCAGTGAAAGAAATTTTTGCAGATCTTTGAAAAACTTTGGTATTATTGGTAAAGTGTTTTAAATTCTACATAGTACATATCAAGTATTGCAAAAGTTCATCTTACGTTACTCATTGAGTATGGAAAAAATCTAACTGGAATCAAGATTTGAACCAATTAATGAAACAAACCAATTGAAATCACTATTTGATAATTAGCGGAGAAAATCTTCTGTATGCTGTAAAGGATGAAAATCAAAATAGTATGTCTAAAATGGAAGAGGTGATTACAGAAAATTTTTATATAACTGTTTTTTTTCAAATCTTTAAGAAACCCATTGAGAAGAATAAGCTGAAATTCATGCCACCGTATTGTAAATTGCTGATATTTCATGAGTGCATGATTGAAAGCAGGATTTCAAAGAAATTTAAATCATGGAAAAAAGGTTAGGGAATACTGTGATAGGAGGATTAATTTAAGTGAACGGCTAACTCACACTTTGGACGTCGATAGCAAAACGTCGCATCAATGACATTTCATCTTACCTTTTAATTTCTATCAAAATTTAAATCATTTTGTACAAACTGATCTATAATTTCCGTTAAAGTGATTAATTTTTTTTTTAAGAAAATCTGTTGAAAGTCTTTTTTTGCACCTCATCTTGAGAAACGCTCATTTCGTCGTCTTTGTTCATTTGTTCTATTAATTCTATAAAATCGTCGTTGGAAGACTTTCCCCAATTGCAACTTACAACAATTCTTCAATACTTTGCGTATTTTATTATCCATTCTATTTCACTAGCCAGCTTGATATTTTCATTTCATCGACAACAATAATGGATTCTTTTGTGCCAACATTCTATCTTAGCTCTACCGTACATCCGTCAGCACTCGCTTTCAAAATATGTCTCGGGCACCTCATTCCAAGAAAGACTGATGTTGCCTACAGTAACCATGATATTGTAGTTTATCCAGAAATCTCTAACGGATTGTTTGTCTTGCATCCTGATTTTATCACTCAGATACTGGAATAAATATCGCAGATAATAAGCTTTAAAATTTGCGACTTTGTGGTGGGGACCTAATGAACGAGTGACTAGAGTTCGGTGCGACAAGCTTGGGGTTCGAGTACCGGCGGTGCCATGAGTGTTTGTAGTGGTTCGGAATCGAAACAGAAGGTCCTGGTCTGCTATGATTTTAAGAGAGTATATGTAAGAGCTTTGATATTTAGACATAGGGCTGACAACCTAACCCATAAGAAACAAATATGTCTGTAGGCAGACAGTCTTAGCCTACTATGGGGCTGAGGTGCTAATCAAGAAGAAAATGACTTCGTGGAATCCCAATATTACCTACAATATTAAAACAGAGTTAAGCGGCATCTTATCTTATCTTGTAGGGGCCTGGTTGCCGAATGTCCGGCGCTTGGTACCACAAGTTCAGGGTTCAAGTCCTGACGTTTGTAGTGGTGTGAAATCCACTTTAAACCGTAGGACCCGGTCTAACATGATCGTAGAGCGTTTCGGGGATAGTGTTATTCGCGTCTGTAGCATAGTAACAAGCTATACGGTCCCGCCTGAGTAATGCTAAATAAGTAAAGTTGGTGCAGCCCTTGTTTATGGCATAAAGATTAACTGTCTCTGTATTGCCAGCTGCATTAGAAAAATAAATCCTTATCTTGTAGGCCTTACATGTATTGTTTCCAAACTATTTTTTTAAAATAACATAGATTTTACAATAAAAATTCTTTTTTTTTGAATGATATTAATTATTTTGTAATAATATTTAATGATTTATTATAGTGATATATAAAATTTCCTTACGATCTGTTCTCTGAAAATATTTTTAAGTACTTTATCAGAATCCTTTTAAAAATTGCTTTCTCCTGAAACATTGAAAAATCATGGAAATATCATATGAAAATTCAAACAATATAAAAATTCTTCACAATATGACATATAAAAATTCTTTTTACAATATGTTCTGAGGAAATATTTTTTACCTACTTTATCATAATCCTTTTTAAAAATCATTCTTCAGAGATAGTGAAAAATCGCCATATGAATGCCATATGAAAATTCATACAATATAAAAATTATTTATAATATGACATATTTAAGAAGATTACTTACAATTTGTTCTTAGAAAATATTTTTAACAACTTTAACGGAATCTTTTTAAAAATTGCTTTCTCCTGAAACATTGGAAAATCATGGAAATGTATCGCATAAAATTATGCCTCGCGTAAAATGTATCGCATTACGCTGAAGATTCCTTTTCTTTAACTTCATTAAATGTGTGAAAGAGATGCATCCAAGGAACCATTATCCATCCTTAAAATCGGCGTCTATGCTGGAAAGATGAGTGATAACAAACTTGAAGCATATCATTTTAACATTTTCGGCGAGTGTTCTGGAAAGTCTCTGGAGTGATTTAAAGTGTAGAAATGCATAACATTTTAGCTGCTTAATTACGAAATTTTACATAGAAATTAAAACACTTTCGTAGCTGAGTTTCTTGTTAACATTTTTGGGATCAATTATGCCTATAAATAAGCTCTTAAGAAAATTTATTTAAATGATTAATTATTTAAAACATGTTGTTAGGAATTTTAAGTGATACGTTCGTTTTCGTCTTATTTTTTTTTATGTATGTAGATTAAAAGATGAATTTTGAATAACAGGTCATGTTTATTATGTAAGTCACTTTATTCGTTATGTTGAGTCTTTCATTTTTCTTATTCGTTTTTCAAAAAGTTGATGGGGAGTATAATTTTACAAATTTTTATTTTATTTTAATTATGAATTTAATGTAAAAGAATTTAAAATAATCAAAAATAATAATAATCATCAGAAATAAATCACAAATCATTATATGAGCCAACTATCGTCATACATAGAAACCTATCATCTTGTAGTACCAAAATTTAGTTGCATAATAACTTAGAATTTCATTTTGACGGTACTTGCGTCAAAATATGCATATGAGCTACTTTTCAAGTTTTTTTGAATCTCCTCCCATACCATGCTAAGCAAAAAGGTAGTTGCAATGCATTAATAAGTTACATATATTCTGTAATTATAATAGTTATGTATGGATTATGGTAGTTAATACCCACTAAAATATTCCAGAAAGGCATTTCACCTCCTATCTTTGAATAGTTCGTAGCATATATAGAATAAGAAACATGACATCTTATATATCGAGATGTCGATATATATGTCGATATTTACTTATATATATAGTTTATAGTATATAATATATATATATATATATACTATAAATAAAGAACACAAGATATGAATATAAAAAACCAAAGGAGAACTGCTACATTGTACACAAAAACTACTACTAGTATTCGATATACGCAAATTGTGTAACAAAACCATCATAGCAAAAGCCTTGAAGTGCCATATATATAAATATCTATATATATACATATACTTTCTTATAAAGCAAGAGATTTATCTGTATATTAATCGGCATTTTCTAAGTCATAGAAACTATAACATTTAGCTTTAATTTTTTTTATAATTAATTGTCATTAAATAACCCGAAAAAAATTTACTAGTTGTTTTTCACTCAAAAGTACCTTATTTGTAATTGTTCACACCACCAGATAGCATTACCTTTTTTTAATAAATATATTTTTTTGTTGCATTTCAAAGGTACTATTTATGAATAGAAAATAACATCTGAGTTTTTTACCCGTTCTCATTCACATTGTGATTCATTTTTTTTCTACGAGAAATTTTTGCACACTTATACATCGAGCCTTGTGGCGTTTTGTTATATAGTCGTTATGTATGTTACGTTTGACGTTTTGTTGCATTGCGTTATCGCTTTCATCTATAGTTTGAATTAGTTTTAGTATTCATGATTGAGATTGTTTTGAAATGTATGATTTTTTATATTTAGCTGCTGAATATTGTATTGATGTTTGTTAATTGTTTAAGAAGAAAACATATTTCTTTGATTTAAAAAAATTATAAATTTGTAAAAATTTAAAAAGTTTTGTATTTAAAATATTTTATAAATTGAAAACTTTATTCTCAAGTTTATTGGAAAAAATATTTTATGTAATCATCATATCTACAATTGAAATTTAGTACAGTAGAATTTCGAGCAGTGCTTCTAGTACAATTGCTATACTATAATGTCCCTAAAACAGGTTTATATTGTTCAGTTAAAGAAAATTTTCCCACATTAGTCTTTCAGAAATATTGTAGATTTTGAAGAACTGTGAGACATTTTTATTCTAATTAAATTACTGAAACAAATAAAAAAAAATATTGTAAATGGTGAAAAATTATTATTTCGTTTAAAAAAATTCTGATATTCAAGCTGTAATTACCCAATATTTTAACTAAATTATTAAATATGATCATCAATGGCGCAACAGCCCCAAGGTGGGTGAAAGTTTTCGATTGATTTCCTGTCAAATTTCGCGACAGGAGAAGTTATTTTATGTCAGTTATGCCAGTTTAAGCCCTACGATTGTTAACCCTACACCCAACGCTATACACCCATATTAGACAGCCATATTACATTCCGAACCACTACAAACATCCACGGCATCGCCGGGACTTGAACTCCAAACCTGTGCCACAGAGCGTCAGAACTCGGCCGTCAGATCCTTAATCATTGTTAGGCGCTATAATAATAATTATTAAAATAACTATTAAATTCTATAATAGTGTCATCAAAATAAAATAATATACCATCTCGATGTATTTAAAAATTGCCGCCAATAGTTTAAAAAACCCACATGTTCATGAAAAGTTAATATGTAATTAAAAACGACAAAATCATCTTCTCAAGCAATTTTCTAAAAACATTCTTTGATCAAAAACAATAGTTAATTTAAATTACGTGAAAGCATCGAACACAAAATATTCTTTTCGAACAGAGATCTTATATTTCAATTTAGGAAGATAAAAGAATGATTTCTGAATACATTACCTTTTTTAAAAAAAAAAAATAAATAAAGATGTATTGAAAAGGAAACTACAATGTGAAGTTAATAGATTCATTCCATTCTTAAAACTAAAGAAGTCACAAATGCCTTTCTTGAATAAATTTCTTAAAACAAATGCAGTTCCGTATTAGTTTTCTCCGTCGAGCTTTAATTTGTCCTAAGTCGTCTACACCCGCGCTATTACAAGATGATCATTTTCTCATTCATGCCGCTTTTTCAATTACGGAATTCAATCCACTTTTCCATGTTGTCTCGAGTCAGGGCAACGGCCATTAAACGAAATTGAATGCCGAGATGTAAGATGATATTTCAGGGACGACATAATTTACCCATTTGAGAAAATCATAACTCTAATAATTTAAAGTAGTCATTTCTCTTACTACAAGGACGAATGGAAATCTGTTGTATATAAGATCAGAAATTATTTTTACCGGTGAAGCAATTGTAAAAGTTTCCTGCTTTGGTTGTTTGGGGCTCGTTAGTTTCATTTCAGGGGATGTTTACTTACTTTAGCAGTTACATCAATTCATGAAGCAAATTAACCATTTCTTACCGTGAAAGAATGAACCGCAATTTATGGAATTGATTGCTATTGTATGTCTGTTAAACCATATTATGAAATTAAACATTATTTCAAATTTTATAATATTGTGTCCAAAAAGTAAGATCAGTGTTCAATTTAAATTTCCCGAGCATATGGTATTTCAATTCTTTTTTCCTTTTTAGGTTGCTGGCACTATTCTTGACATCTGTGTGAAATTTGATGTCAAAACACTCATTAGTGTTTGAATTACGCTTGGCTTTGAGACGCTAAATCTGATTCCAGCGATTTTTGAAATGTTCGAATTAATTCAGCAAAGAACTAGCATTAAATTTTGTTTGCGGAAACGTATAGAATGTTGCAGAAGGCATTCGGTGAGCATTCCTATACCGGAAAGAAATGTTTAGAAGGGGTATAAACAGTTCAAATAAAGCGAGAACGTGATGAAGGTGAAGAGCCCTCTGGTCGACCTTCAACCTCAACCGACGAAGCTCACATCCAAAAAATTAAAGATTTCGTGCTTGCAAACCGTCGATTTACAATTATAGACCTTGTTGATGATGTTGGAATTTTAAAAGGATCGTTCAATTCCATTTTTAAAAGATGCTTTTGGGCCTCAAACGCGTCAAATCGTGATCTGTACCTAAAAACAATGAATGTGCCAGCTCACACTGCATTGATTCTTCGTGATTTCTGTTGCCAGGGGAAAGAATTCACATATGATTTAAAAGTGCATAATAACAACCTTTCACTCAAATCTGACAGCAGATAATCAGTGCCATGGATAATGACACATAATGAAATTAGCGATTATCAGTTCGTTCATGGGATATGGACTACATCATGAGTTGCTGCATCGGCATTGGTGATAGATCATGGGCTGAGAAAATGTCCGCTCAAATAAGAAAATAAGAAGTGGAAGAAACTGACCCCCGCTCCTTGGCCAATTTTCTTAAAGGGAGGATTTTGGAAAAGGAGAAGAAGAATATTCTCTGACGAGTCGACAAGAAGTGTTGTTTTTTTGTCTGAAGTGACTGAGAAGAAAGGAGATTCTTTTTAAAGCCGTTATAAGTCTAGTATTGACCGAAACATTGCACCATACATTATTAGTAACATTATATTTATTAAAAATTAAAATATATTTTTTAACGCAAGAATAAATGTTTCTTGTACACCGAAAATTACTCTTACTTTACCTATAAACTTACTTTTAATTTATTTAATAATTAATTACTTTATCTTACTTAATTACTTAAATAGAGGCCCGAAAGCCGATTGACTAGTGCTCTGGTCCTCTGCGCCACAGGTTTCGGGTTCGAGTGTAAGAGGTCCCAAGAATGTTTGTAGGAGTTCGGAATACGCATTAAACATTTTCCGGTCTAATATGAGTATTGGACGTAGGGTTGTCAGCCCTACCCAGCAAAAAGGAAACAAATCTTGTCTCGAAATCTACCAGTAGGCAGACAGCTTTAGCCCACCATGGCGCTGTTGCGTCAATGAAGATTGATTTGGTCTGTCGCCCTACGGTCATTTTTTGCACATTTTGGGCCAAATAGACAGGGATCTATAGTTTAACATGAATTCCGAACCACCAACTAACATCTATGCCACCTCCAGGATTCGATCCTAAAGCTTGTATTACCAAAGGTTAGAACGCTGGCCAATTTGCCAGCATGCAGTTAGCGCCAATGAAGAAAGAGAATGATTTAAATTTACTTTTATTACTTTATTTTAAATTTTTTTTTTTAAATTAAAGTTACTTTATCTTATATTTATACTACATCAACGAAAATCACGTTTTTCTCGTTAATATTCATAATAAATGTGTCAAATACAAGAGATAATTTGTATGTGATCTTATCAATTTAATATTTTTACATCAGAGACTACATACATCGGAGACTTCATGTTCCATTTTATGCATACTACATACATACATACATACATAGTATCACAATACATTGAGTATTTTCATTTCTGGAACCAGAATCTACGACGAATACCTCCGATAGATTGGAGCCTGAGAATTCCTGCACGTGTTATTATTGCTCCATTTAAAAATGCTAAATTTAAAAATAAAAGCATTTGCAGGTAATCATTGCAAGGCCATATCAGTTAATTTAATGTGGCAATTTTACAGTAAGAGAGAAAGGCGAAGCAGTTATTTGAAATTTTATTGCATTTCTGTTTCAAGAAATAAAAACTCTTTAGCATCTATATTCAATAACAGCCATTAGTTTAAAAATCTAATGACTGATAGAAAAATAGAAACTAAGCATTGTTTATTTTTCGACAATTATCGTAAGCCTCGTGAATTTAACAACAATAGTTTGAAATGTCTAATTATTTAGGTTTGGTTTTATTTATATATAGTTGAACCTCGGTTCATTGTTTTTTGTAGGGAGATTGCAGAGAAGCGATAAATACAGAACAACAAAGAATGCGGGTTAAATATAATTTCATTGATTAAGTAGTTCTATCGTATAACATACATTATCGATACAGTTGTAGATACATGCAGCATATATATATATATATATACATATATATTTACTTATCCAGTTACATGAAAATAAATAAAATACTATCTGATCATATTTGGGGCCTGATGTCCCAGTGACTAGTGCTCTGACGCTGATTCGGAATCCTGGAAGTACAGTCATACTCCAAAGTAGTATGACTGTATGACGAAGTCTAGTATGACTGTATGTTGTAGGGCTGACAACCCTGCCCCCTAAAAGTCAGCGTCACGGATCCACGTTAGACTTCTGCCTACGGGTGCTCTTTCACAACAGAAGCTGCCTCCCCCTTTTTCCTTCCTTTCATGAGATCAGAAACAACAACACAATAATTAAAGTATTCATATCGCAACTTCATATTTAACAAAGACTCAATTTATTTAACTATATACTTTTTAATTTTTTTTTACTGCACTTATTTATAAGTGGCTTAATTAAAACAGTTTTAAATCGATACTTTTAAATAAGCGTTTTCAACTTTTTCGTATTTGATACTTTTAAATAAACAATTTGAATTACTTGTATTTGATACTTTTAACTACGCAATTTGTGGTCCCGGTATAATATGACTGTACAGCATTGGGCGTTTGTCGCTCTACGATCATCTTTCAAACTTCTAGCTACGGGCTCTCCATCACAACAGAAGCTGCCCCCCTTCCTCTCTTTCCTCCTTCCATGAGACCGCACGGGTTCTTGGACTTTGTCTATATGTTGCTATCTACCAAGTGGGATAAGAAACAGCAAATATAAAATTTGAATTTTTGTGCTTGATACTTTTAAATATGTAATATTTCACCGATCTGCAATATATTTATTGCTTTTTGATATTTACTTTTTATACTGGAACTCTAATCTAGGGTTAATCACCGCTGACACACCATCATATAGCAGATTCAATATTACCAAGGGGGCGTATTGGAACACTAACAGCACTACATCCAAATTAGTGCCCTTATAATTTGAAACATACAATCACAATAGCAAACCAATGAATCACCACTCTTCTATTAAAAAAAATAGCCTTTAACATAGACCTTTATCGTTGCCATACTGGACATAAATACTGAAAGTTTCATTTCACCTTCGTTGGTGAAGTGTAGATTCCCATATTTAAGGGATCTCATATATATGGGATTTAATGGATCCCATGTATAAAGAAACCCCATTTTTAATTTTAACTATAATCAATGCCCCTTATATAGAATACTGAATTACAATGAAGTTCTTATAATACAATAGTTTTTATGTTTTAAACAACATTAAATCATTAATAGCATTAATCAAATGTGATATATACCTAAATTCCTATTGTGTGAACCTATTTTGTTTGAAAAAAACTGCCATAACAATAAAATTTCCAGAAATATAATTCCAAATTATGCATTATGATTATGTAGGACATGAGTACAACTAATTGAAATGCATAAAGAATTGTTTACTGAACAACAAACAGTATGAATAGGCTTCCACATTTAATGAGTACGTCTCATCTAAACTTAACTTTGGTGGACAAACTCAGTAACCGAATAATTTTAGTCTAGAAACCTTAATTCAATCAGACTTCCAGGAACCACAGTTTCTGTCGTCGCCATTTCGAACGTACGTGACCTACGTGATACGCTTCGTTCTATTGGGGGTAACTAAATGTCTCGGGCTGATTTTGAAACTAATTTTCTTTGATCAGAAATTTACTGAGACATCTTTTAATCAAATATTTGTGGTATTATACATAACTTATACATGCTGATGCAAATATCCTTTTGCATTTTAATTACTCCGTGCTAGTTGTTTTTGGATATTATTTTTCGGAATTCAATCTATTACTTTGCTAGACGATTCTTGGTTGATCTGTGTAACTGCTGATGAAAAAGTTTGAGAAAAACAGACCAGAATTCAATTTCATATTAAATTTACAGTGCAACTTTCTAGATGATGCCTAGATGATTGCATCAACCAGTCTTTTGAATGTTCTAAAATTTAGATTTGTGTTTTACGTTTCACTGATTGACAATGAGATAAAAATAATTACCAATTATGAATATGTTCGATTTCAGTAAATATCTTAATGCAATATCTTATATTTTGTTAAGTCACGTTAGGTGAAAAAATACCTCACATTACATTAAAAGTTCGGTTTGAAAAATATTGCACGGTCATAGTTTGTTGCTCTACGGTCATTTTGTACACACTTTAGTCTAATTAGACCTTGTACTACAACGTAAACAGACCAGAATTCAATTTCAGATTAAATTTACAGGGATGGAACTTTAGTATCTATAGTCTAGATGATTACATCAAACAAACAATCAGTCTTCTATCTTCTTTTGGAATGTTCTGAAATTTGGATTTGTGTTTTACGTTTTACTGATTGGCAATGAGGTAAAATAATTACCAAATATGAAATACGTTGGACTTCATCAAATATTTTAATGTAATATCTCACATTTTGTTAAGTTAAGTTAGGAGAAAAAAATACCTGACAAAAGATTAAAAATTGGAATTGAGAAATATTACATGGTTTGGTTTGGTTTGGTTTGTCGCTCTACGGTCATTCTGTGCACAACATCCATGCCACCTCGAGGATTCGAGCATGAAACCTGTGGTACCAAAGGCCAGAGAGCTAGTCAATTGGCCATCAGGACACGAAATATTGCCTGATGAAGATAACTTTAAGCAGATAATGCCATTATAGCATTAATTTTACTGCGAAAATTACGATTTAGTTTTAAAAATAGTTAAATTTTTTTACAGTTTTTAATAAAGGAAATAAAATTGAAATCAACTCTTACGAATTTCAATTTATCAGTTGTAAACAGTAAATATGTATTAAAAAAATATATCGATAGCGATTATATGTGTTATTGTATAAGAGGCGATGTTGTTTCATTAATTATAAAGCAAATGTTAGTTATTAGCAGTTAGAAAGCATTAGCTGTGTTACAAAAATAACAATTTAGTTTTAAATATAGTCACAGTTTTTTACAATTTTTAATAGAAAAGGGAAAAAAAATTGAAATCAACTCTTACGAATTTCAGTTTATCAATTGTAAAAAGCGAACACGTATTGAAAATATATCGATTGTGATTGTAGGTATTATTATGTAAAGAGTCATACAGTTTCATAAATCAGAAAAGCAAATGTTAGCTACCATACTACAAGAATCAACCAAGTTTAGTAGCTGCAAGAATATCCTATCATTGTAACTGTGCTTCCTACTACATACTGTTCCTGTGGAAAAATAGTCAGTATGCTTCGAAACTCACCCGGAGAGGAAGTACAGCGCAACCTGCACTACTTCTGAGAAACGTTTAGTTTATAGTCTCTCATCACGAGAGATATATTTAACGCAACCCTGTTTATAAGTTGGACAACAGACTCTTTCCGAACAGGAAGTATGTTTCGCTCTCCTGTGTATAGCTGAGTTTTGGGATTTCGGCTTAGAAGTAGAATTCTTCCCGAATCTATAATTATATGTTACATATTGTATTTCTAAATGTATGCGTGTAGTGTTTGTGCGTGTATAAATAAAACCGTGTGATCTCCAATATGTGCTTCAAGTATCTCAACCCAACCCAACCATAAGCAGTTACAATACAGTTGCTCCAACTCACAACACTTCATCATCCAATAATGATAGTCAATCCATAAGTCGAAGCTAATCAAGATATTACAGTAACATCAGTTAAGTTAAATAAAGGAATATTAGAAAACCAACCAAATTTATAATGGAATTTTCACTAACCAAACCCCTGAATTAATACATTCTCTCCATTTTCCACTTTATTCAACTACACTGTTGGATTCAGATAAAAATTATATTTCTTCCCATGTGTTTTTAACGATGTCACTTCCATGAATATCATTAAAACGATTAAAATCATGAGTATTTCTATTTTTATTTTTTGTAAAGATTAATGCGATGTTTTCGTCATTGCAGCGTTTTATGTTTAGAAACGCAGATTTTTTTTCACCCTTAATAAATCTCAGTTTCATTTATTAGCACTTCATCCTATAACAATATCATATTTGCGTATGTTAACATGGATATTTATATCTATACCAGGTGGCTAATCCAAATGACCTTTGCGGCCACTTTGGAAACGCATCCTAACTTCGAGGTTCGCATATAAAATTATATATCCCCATATTAGATTTAGACCCACTATACACATTTTTTGGAGAGAAAAATTTAAACATAACGAGTTATTATTGTAGTGTTTACTATTATTATTACACGTAAACATAAATGATATAAAAAGAACGATACCAAACGTACATTGTAAAGAAATATGTAACACTAAAAGGAAATATAAAAAAAATATATAAGTATATATGAAATAAAAAAATGAAATCATTAAAAAATATTTTTTTACTAGTACGATATTTGTTTCTCCACTCTTTTCACTTTCCCTTTGCAAAATCGATCTCAGTTTGGGTATTTACACATCGTAATGGGTGTTGCAGATTAGAGTACGCTATGTTTGTGCCTGTTTTACGTTTGGTCAATTTCATTTTAGAGAAAACGATTCGAAGATGTAAGTTTAACAATTTAACTAAGAGTCCGGTTCTCTGCTATCAACAATCAACTGTGCGTATCTAGAGGGTTACTGAGGTTACTTAAAGTGAAACATAAACTGTTATATTAGATGTCCCAAGATGTGCGCGCTTTTATGAATTCGCAGAATAAAATTTAATTATTCTGCGAACTCATAACTGTAAACTCATAAATAAAACAGGCAATATCTGTCCTATATTCGCAAGAATACTATTTTGAAATCAAAGTTAATTTTTCTCATAATTTCGGCAATTAATTTTTTAATATAGGGATGCACACACAATATATTTTTTTAATACATTGGTTTTCACTGCTTTGGCCATTATAAAATAAATATATTTTACAAAATTAAGATAAATCTCACCAATCGCAGGTTGACCCTCCCCTGATTTATACTGCAACAAGCGTATAGACAAACATTAAACTTTATATTAGAAAAGCACTTATCATGCATAATGTAAAGATACAATTAAACTGTAGGTATCTTATGTTGTATTCTTTTTTTTTTTTATTAAAGCTTTGATGAACACAAATATAGAAGAATATAAAGTTCTGTAACATAATGTATGTATGGCATTTTTCAAGTTCCTTTCTTTTTTTTTATCTTAAGAAAGGAATCAAAAATCGGAAAATTGAAATTTGAATTAATAAAAATAATTTTTGACTATATTATTTGGATGACTTTGAAGATGACGTATTTCTCTGTTTTAGTGCATTTTTCTGTTACGAACATTCTTACTACAATTTCATCTATGATAAATTTGCTTTTGAAAATTCGTGTTAATTAATTCATTAGCATCTAATGAATAACACAATGTATAACAACGCGCCTTTTTGAAATTAATTACAAAAATTTAATGAAAACCATTTCTAACTTTTTTTAAAAGACTTTGCTACATTAAGAAAAATATGATTAAAACATTTGAGTCTCTGTGATAATATTTAAAATAATTTATTATTTTTATATCAGAAGCAATAAAAGCATTTTATTGATCAAGCTTCCATAGCCATTGAAAAAAAGTATTAAACATTTATCATTTTATCATTGCACAAAATAAACTACCTCATTTATTTATTAGATATGATATATGAATATTTATATATCTATTTCATATATCTATTTTATTTATATCTTTTATTTCATTTTCGATTTTCTATAACATATTTTATGTTCATATATAGTATTATTATATATTTATATTATATTATTTTTCCCATTATATTATTTACATTCATATATATATTTATATTCATATCTTTTTTACACAATTTTTGCTGTAAGCGATTATATGAATGTATATTTTGTATGACATTTTTTTTCTTTCTCTTATTACATATATTTATTCCAAAAATATACAAAATGTAGTCAAAATATATTAACTGCTGGACAGTATCTTTGAATGGCAAATACATTTTTCTCTATAAATTGAGTAAAAATGTGTATTTATATTTTCTAAAAACTTAAAAGACCATTCTTCTTATTTATCTTTCAATCAAATAAAAAATTTGTGTATCATTGTTATTTTACGTTTTCAAATTATTTATCGTTTACAAGAAAATTGCGTATAAGAAGTGACGTCATAATTCTTGCGTATAGGAAGTGACGTCATAACGAATTATTATTCACATTTGAAGTTCTTAAGTCATATTTAATAGAGTTCCTAATATTTCCTAAATCTTAAAAACTATTATTCTTAGAAATTATCATTTGTTTAATATTTTTAGCTAAAATTTACGAAAGCCATTTTTCTGATTTATCTTTCAATTAAATAAAAACTTTGATTTTTATTATTATTTTTCGCTTTCAAATTATTTAGCTCCAAAGTCGTTTGCAAGAGATTTGCGCATAGGAAGAGACGTCATAATTTTAACGAATTATTACTTACGTTTGAAGTTCTTAAACGTATTTAATATTGTTTTCATTCTGATTTATTTTACTTACAATTAATTTCTAAACATTTAATGTGATTTAGATATTTTTACTATATTTTATAGTATATATATATTTTTATATTTATATATTGATATATTTTTTTTTTTTTAGTTATTTTACGCTTTCAAATTATTTAGCTCAGAAAATCGTTTGCAAATGAATTACGTATGGGAAGTGACGTCATAATTCTTAACGAATTATTCACATTTGCAGTTCTTAATTCGTATTTAGTACTGCTTTTATTCTGATTTTTTTATTTATTTACAAATAATTCCTAAGCATTTAAGGTGATTTAGATGGATAATTATTTAAAATATTCTCTTGATAAAACAATTCTATTCTCTGGTAAGTTTCAACGATTATATTCTTTTTTTTTTTTTGGTTATATTTTTGTCCATTTTAAAGTTATTATATCTAATGATGATTTTTTTTATTTTTCGTCATTCTAAATTTTTTTTGTATTCAAATTTTATTTTGCGTAGCGAAAAATCGAATACGTGTGTCATTTCTATCATTCTTTTGATATGCTTTTGATAAATAAATATAAAAGTTTAAAATAAAAAAAAAAAAAATCTTGCCAGGAAAGAATGGATATGTTATTTCAGAGTAAATTTTTACTTAAGGTCTTTATTATTTTGAAATATTAGGTATTCATTTTATTATAATATAGATTAATTTATTACGATTTATAAATTTTCGCCTTTCGATTATTTAATTTGTTTTTAATGATTTTGAGTATTTTATGCAATTTTTTTAATGTATTAAATTAAATTAATATACTATCAAGCCCAAAATCAATTATTTAAAAGTTTTATTCTTTCGAAAAGGTTTTCTATTGTTTCGAATGAGGAAATATTAAATTTTATTGAGCATATTTTCTGGATTTCTTTGCACTTTGTGTTGATCCTTTTTAAATTAAAATTGTCAAAGTAAATATTATTTCATATGTATTGATTTTGTTTTTGATATAGATCAATATATAGTAAATTATAACTTTTTGCCTATAGATTATTTAATTTATTTAAATTATTTTGAAGTATTCTATATAATTTCTAATGTATTAAATTACATTAAAATACCATCAAGTCCAAATTCAGTTAGTAAAATGCTTTATTAGGCTTCCTATCTTTTCAGATGTTGAAGTATTAGATTGAGCAAAGTTTCTCTGGATTTCTTTAACTTTGTTCTTATGCTTTTTAATTTAAAATTGCCAAAGTAAATATTATTTCGGACAAATACGCATTTATTTTGTTATGATATAGATTAATATCTAGCAATTTATGAATTTTTGCCATATTTAATTTGTTTTAATGAAGTTGAAGCTTGTTATATAATTTTTAATGAATTAAATTATATTAAATACATATATATCAAGCCTAATAAAACTTTATAGTTATTAAAAGGTTTTATTAGACTTCCTATCGTTTCGAATGAGGAAATATTAGATTATACTGAGCATATTTTCTCTGGATTTCTTGGATCCTTTTTAAATTAAATTGCTGAAGTAAATATTATTTCGAACTAGTATATATTGATTTTGTTATGATATATAGATTAATATACACAGCAATTTATAAATTTTTATCTTATTCAATCTAATTTAATACTCTTGAAATATTTTATATAATTTCTAATATATTGAATAGTTTCAAGTCCAAAATCAATTATTAAAAGTTTTATTAGGCTGCCTATAGTTCCAAATGACGAAATACTATATATTGTTTAGCATATTTTATTTGGATTTCTTTTTGCATATATATATATATATATATAATAAGACTTGCTAATTAAATTGTATTAAATATTTTAAATTTATCTTAAACAGAGTTTACTTACAATCAGCATTGTAAATGGTTACAAAAACACAATATTAATTAAACCTAAACCCTAAATACAATTTCAAATCGATGAAATATCTGGAAACAATAAACATATGAAATCCATAACCCATCTAAACACAATTTTTAGAAAAACCTTTGTCACAATGTCAAGTCCAATATGGCGCACCCACAATAAAATTCAACAGATTCCAAATCCAGAGAAAGATCGAAAACTAAGCGAGCGTATCAACGCAACAAATCCCAAAATACGAAGTTTAAAAGCAACGGCGACGACTTTGTCGCTGCTGCTGCCTTCGACCAGAAACAGTTTTCTTAATCTACAAGTACCTTCTAAACCCGGCGTCTTCAACACGGACGTTACCTTTTCATTTTGGACTCTCAAAAGCAGTCACGGAATTTATGAGTGGGAAATTTCTCGGCAGTAAACTCTTGCCTCGGAGTGAAAGAACACGTTTCCAGGGCAGTTAATGCATCGTCAGAGACAAGACAAATGTCAAAATATGAGTTTCCAGGAAACAGTTCTGCCACTTGTGTCTCCTTCAGACACGCCTAGTTAAGATGTTTTTATGTCTGCACATTTTTATGACTCGGTGTCCTTCTCACGTCATGTATATGCTGGCAAGGTTTATGGACAATGAGGAATTAGATACAGTCTGCGATCTCTTTTAGATGTACGTTGTGAATTTTTAATCGGTTATTATAATCCTAGTATTCAACCTGTGCATTATCTGGTGTTGGAATCGGACGGCATGTCATTAATAATCTCGGCATAAATTTGTAGTTGGGTTAGATTCAGTTAATAATTAAAATCTTCAATAATTCTTTTTTGTCATTATTTTGCAAGAACTATTTTATGATTTTTCTTTAAAAATTTATCATTTTGTATCAAAGTTTCAACTATCGTATTAATAAATATCTAGTTCTTTTTTACTATATTTATTTAGTTTGTACTCTAAAAACATTTTATTTGAAATATCTTTCAAATTTTGAATATAAAACATTCAAAAAAATACCATCAAGTTCAATTTCAATTATTAAAAAGTTTTATTATGCTTGTTATCGTTTCGAACGACGAAATATGAGATTATGCTTCTGACTATTTTTTCTGATTTCTTTGCACTTTGTGCTGATTTTTTAAAAATTTAAGCTACAAAAATTAGAAATAAATTATTTCATTGAAACTGTTCACTACCCGGTTATATTAACCTGTATATAAGACTCATTAATAAAATTGTATTAAATATTTTATATAAAATATATTATCTTAAAGACAGCTTACTTATAATCAACATTGTAAAGTTTTAAAAAATAAAATGTAAATTAAACCCAGAGAATCAAAACTCTAAATACAACTTCAAAGCAATGAAATATCTGGAAACAATAGACAGATCAAATCCATAACCCATCTAGACACAATTTCCAAAAACCCTTTGTCACAATGTCAAGTCCAATACAGCGCACCCACAATAAAATTCTACGGATTCTGAAAAATCCAGCAAAAGATCGAAAAATAAGCGATCGTATAAACGCTAAAAATCCTAAAATACGAAGTTCAGCAAACGGCGACAACTTTGTCGCTACTGCCTTCGACCAGAAAACAGTTTTCTTGATGTACAAGTACCTTCAGAACCCCGGCGTCTTCAACATGGACGTTACCTTTTCATTTTGGAATCTCAAAAGCAGTCACGGAATTTATGAGTGGGAAATTTCTCGGCAGTAAATTCTTGCCTCGGAGTGAAAGAACACGTTTCCAGGGCCGTTAATGCATCGTCAGAGACAAGACAAATGTCAAAATATGAGTTTCCAGGAAACAATTCTGCCACTTGTGTCTCATTCAGACACGCCTAGTTAAGATGTTTTTATGTCTGCACATTTTATGACTCTGTGTCCTTCTCACGTGATGTAGATGCTGGTAAGGTTTATGGACAATGAGGAATTAGATACAGCCTGCGATCTCTTTTAGATGTACGTTGTGAATTTTTAATCGGTTATTATAATCCTCAAATTCAACTTGTTCATTATCTGGTGTTGGAATTGGATGGCATGTCATTAATAATCTGGGCATAAATTTGTAGTTGAGTTAGTTTCGGTTAATAATTAATTCTTCAATAATTCTTTTGTCATTATTTTTCAAGAATATTATTATCATTTTTTTTTTATTCTAAAATATTTTAAATTTAGAATATAAAAAATTCCAAACATATAATTTTAATAGAGATACATCGATATTTATCGTAATGTATATTTCCAACTATCGAATTAATAAATATTCAGTTCTATTTTACTATATTTAATTAATTTGTGCTCTATAAAGTATTTTTGTAAAAATCTTTTAAATTTAGAATATAAAACAGTCAAAAATACTATCAAATTCAAACTCAGTTATTAAGTTCAGTTTTCAGGCTCAGTTACTCAGTTTTATTAGGCTTGCTATCATCTCGAATGATGAGATGTTAGACTATGCTGAGCGTATTTGGTGTGGATTTCTTTTGTAATTTTTGGTGATTTTTTAAAAAATTAAAACTACCAAAAGTAGAACTAAACTGTGTCCACTGAAACTGGCTACTACCCGGCTATATTAACCAATATATAAGACTTATTAATAACAAAAAATTTAATTAAATATTTTAATTTATCTGAAAAAGAGTTTACTTACAATCAACAATGTAAAGTTTTACGAAAATAAAATGTAAATTATACACAGAAAATCAAAACTCTAAATAGAATTTCAAAGCAATGAAATATCTCGAAATAATAGACAGATCATATCCATAGCCCATCTAAACGCAATTTCGAAATACCTTTTGTCACAATGTCAAGCCCAATACAGTTCACCCCCAATAAGATACAGCAGATTCTGAAAATCCATCAAATTAAACCTACCAAAAGTAGAAATATATTATGTCATTGAGGCTGGCTACTACCTGGTTATAAAGACTCATTAATAAAATTGTATTAAATATTTTTAAATTTATCTTAAACAGAGTTTATTTATAATCAGCATTGTAAAGCATTACGAAAATTAATAGTAAATTAAAAACAGGATATCTAAACTCTAAATATCTGGAACAGTAGACAGCAAAAGCATGAAATATCCCTGAAACAATAAGCATATCAAATCCATAACCCATCTAAACACAATTTCGAAAAAGAATTTGTCACAATGTCAAGTCCAATATGGTGCACCCACAATAAAATACAGCAGATTCTGAATATCCAGCAAAAGATCGAAAAACTAAGCGAGCGTATAAACGCTACAAATCCCAAAATACGAAATTTAAAAGCAAACTGCGACGACTTTGTCGCTGCAGCTGCCTTCGACCAGAAAACAGTTTTCTTAATCTACAAGTACCTTCAAACCCCGGCGTCTTCAACACGGACGTTATACCATTTCATTTTGGACTCTCAAAAGCAGTCACGGAATTCATGAGTGGGAAATTTCTCGGCAGTAAATTCTTGCCTCGGAGTGAAAGAACACGTTTCTAGGGCCGTTAATGCATCGTCAGAGACAAGACAAATGTTAAAATATGAGTTTCTAGGAAACAATTCTGCCACTTGTGTCTTCTTCAGACACGCCTAGTTAAGATGTTTTTATGTCTGCACATTTTATGACTCGGTGTCTTTCTCACGTGATGTAGATGCTCTGGTAAGGTTTATGGACAATGAGGAATTAGATACTACAGTCTGCGTATCTCTTTTAAATGTACGTTATGAATTTTTAATCGGGTAATATAATCCGCGTATTCAACCTGCACATTATCTGGTGGTAAAATTGGATGGCATGTCATTAATAATCTCGCCATAAATTTGTAGATGAGTTAGATTCGGTTAATAGTTAAAATCTTCAATAATTCTTTTTTTTTGTCATTATTTTCCAAGAACTATCTTATGATTTTTCTTTAAAATATTTTTTATATATATCATTTTAATGTAGAGTATAAAACATTGAAAATGTATAATGTTTATTATTCGGTATCAACATTCCAACTAACGTATTAATAAATATTCATTTTTTTTACTATAATTATTTAGTTTGTACTCTAAAATATTTATTAAATCAAATGATGAATGTTTCGAATGATGAAATATTGGATTACGCTGAGCATATTTTTTTTCTGCATTTCTGCATTTTGTGTTACTTTTTACATTTTTCACTACTACTAACCATTATATAAGACTTATTAATAAAATTCCATTAAATATTTTTAATTTATCTTTAAAAAGAGTTTAAACTTATAATCAGCATTGTAAAGCTTACAAAATGTAATGTAAATTTAAAAAAAAAAAGGAATCTAAACTCTAAATATCTGGAAGCAGTAGATAGCAAAAAAGCGATGAAATATCTGGAAAATAGTAAACATTCCAAATTCATAACCCATCTAAACACAATTTTCAACTTTTCATTTTGGACCTTCAAAAGCAGTCACGAAATTCATGAGTGGGAAATTTCTTATAATCATTTCATTGTAAATAGTTACAAATATAAAATAGTAAACCTAAATTAAATTAAACCTAAACTCTAAATACAATTTCAAAGGAATAAAATATTTATATATGGAAACAATAGACATATCAAATCCATAACCCTCTAAACATAATTTCCAAAAACCTTTGTCACAATGTCAAGTCTAATATGGCACACCCACAATAAAATTCAGCAGATTCTGAAAATCCAGCAAAAGATCGAAAACTAAGCGAGCGTATAAACGCTAAAAATCCCAAAATACGAAGTTTAAAAGCAAACGGCGACGACTTTGTCGCTGCTGCCACCGACCAGAAAACAGTTTTCTTAATCTACAAGTACCTTCGAAACCCGGGCGTCTTCAACACGGACGTTACCTTTTCATTTTGGACTTTCAAAAGCAGTCACGGAATTCATGAGTGGGAAATTTCTCGGCAGTAAATTCTTGCCTCGGAGTGAAAGAACACGTTTCCAGGGCCGTTAATGCATTGTCAGAGACAAGACAAATGTCAAAATGAAACATTTCTGCCACTTGTGTCTCCTTCAGACACGCCTAGTTAAGATGTTTTTATGTCTGCACATTTTATGACTCCGTGTCCTTCTCACGTCATGTAGATGCTGGTAAGGTTTATGGACAATGAGGAATTAGATACAGCCTGCGATTTCTTTTAGATGTACGTTGTGAATTTTTAATCGGTTATTATAATCCTCGTATTCAACCTGTACATTATCTGGTGTTGGAATTGGATGGCATGTCATTAATAATCTGGGCATAAATTTGTAGTTGAATTAGATTCTGTTAATAATTAAAATTTTCAATAATTCTTTTTGTCATTCATTTTTTCAAGAACTTTTTAATCATTTTTTTTATACTCTAAAGATTTTTTTATATATTTTTTAAATTTAGAGTATGAAACATTCAAAAATGTAAGAAATGCATTAATGTATAGAAATGTTTCAACATTCCAACTGTCGTATTAATAACTAATTCAGTTATATTTTATATATTTATTTGGTTTGCATTCTAAAATATATTTTTAAATATCTTTTAAATTTAGAGTATAAAACATTCTTGAAATGTTATGATTTTTATAGAAATACGTTTATATTTCTAATTTTATATCAACATTCAACTGTCGTATTAGTAAATATTCAGTTATATTTTACTATATTTATTTAGTTTGCCCTCAAAAAAATATTTTTAAAAATATATTTCAAATTTTGAATATAAAACGTTTATAAATGTTAAATATTAATATATTTCTATTAAAATTATATCATTTTGTGTCAAAATACCAACTATCATTCAGTTACATTTTACTATATTTAAAATTTTTTTTCTGAAATTTTTTTAATTTAGAATATAGAACAATTAGAAATGTTATGATTTTAATAGAAATACATTAATATTTATCATTTTTGTATCAACATTTCAACTGTCATACTAATAAATATTTAGTTATATTTCCTTATCTATATATACCAGAATTCATATTAAATGTTCGTGTATTATTATTTTATTAAATTCGATATTTTTAATTAATTATACTGTGATGTTTCAATCGTTATTACCTGTACTAGACCACTAGAAACTAAGAAAGTACTAGAAACTAGTTTCTAGAAACTTCAAAGTTTCACAAACCCACATACGAGGTTTTAAGAAAGTAAAGAAAAAATTTATAAAAAATAATTTAATGAATTGATGAAATTAATTAATTGTCGTATTGATTTTTTAATTATTGCAGGTTTTAATTCATGAGGCTGTTGCCGAGTGATTGGTGCTCGGTGTCACAGATTTCGGATTCGTGGACCGGCGTGCCATTTATATTTGTAGTGGTTCGGAATTCTTTTTTAAATCGTAGGTCCTGGTCTAATATAACTGTTGGGCGTAGGGCTGACATTCATACCCCGTAAAAAGTAAAACATCTCCTGTTTCGAAAAATCTACAGTAGAAGATATGCTGACCTACCATGGGCGTTGTGCCTGTGAAGGTAGTTATGTTTTGATTCATAAAGAAAACTAGTTTTTAGGGTTTTCTTTTAATATTGTTTTCAATATTTTGTATAATTTTGTTTTTATTTGTAAAAAATTCTTTTTTTTTTCTTTTTCTTGTTCTTCATGGGCGCAACAGCTCCATGTAACGTCAAGAGCATGAAGTGTTTCTTTCTACGGGGTAGGGTTTTCAGCCTTACTCCCAACGCACTACAATGATATTAGACCGGGTACTACCGTTTAAACTGGATTCTGAACCACTACAAACAACCTGGCACCGCCGGACTCAAACCCGAAAATTTGTGGTATCGAGCTCTAGTGTATAAAATATTACATAAATCGAATGCTCTGTTTATTTTTATTCTTGTATTGTTCTCTAATTCTATTAAAACATGGAATTATGCTGAATATATGCAAGGATTATTACATACATATCTATTCAATACAAATATTATATGCATAACATTATTACCTTTTAATAATTATACGAATTTTTATCACAATTAAAAAATTATCAAAATAAATGTATACTACATTTCCAATAAATTATATATGATCAGCATGGTTAATAAATAAAATAATTGCTAACTATGAATAAGTACAATATTTTCAAACATTTCATTACATGTAGGCCCAAACTGTTATTTATGTTTAACATCATGCCTATGCAAAAGAAAACTATTTAACAATTTGAATAACTTTTAATAATTTACCTCTCACCTCGGGGAAAAATTCCCTTTTCACAATCTGTCACCTCGGAAACCAGTGAGTTTCAAATCCGAAGTATTCAGCGATGTGCATCGCTATAATACGAATTAATCATCCCATTACCCCGGCGCCGATAAAACTCTTCCTTGACGTTTATAGGGACTTTCCTCACTCTTATCTCGCCGCCCATCGCACGGGAAAAAGCGGGAAGACTGCCTCTGACGTTTAGCCAATAGTCTTCGCACTTTATTGAAATTTCCCTACTGTCCCTCTTCGTGCCAGGAAATTGCAAGCGGAGGGAGGGGAAAAGACTCGTGTAGTTGTGCGGAGTTATTTCAAAAGGCATAAGACAAAATTCGGAGAATTCGTCTTGGAAAAGAAATCTCTATACGATTGTTTAACTGGTATATCGTATCGTAAAAACGGAATTGACTCGTCTTTTAAAAGTGAAACAGGTTAAAAAATTTTGCAACTTCATATTACGGTTCGGTTCTTGACAGGAGATGTTTTTTTTTTACGGAGTAGGGTTGTCAGCCAACGACTAACGTTCAAAGCTCTACATTCATATTAGACCGGGACCTAAGGATTAAAATGGATTCGAACTACTACAAACATCCATAGCACCGCCGGACTCGAACCCGAAACTTGTGAAACCCAGTTCCAGAGTATAAAAAGATTACATAAATCAAATGCGCTGTTTATTTTTATTCTTATATTGTTCTCTAATTATAAAACATGGAATTATTCTTAATATATGCAAATTATTACATGCATATAAATGTAATACAAGTATTATAGACATAACTATATTACCTTTTATTTATTATACCAATTTTCCATTATCTTCCAAAATTATCAAAATAAATATACATTAGTATTTCTAATAAGTGATATATGATCATCATGTTTGATAATTAATATAATTGCTGACTATGACTAAATACAATATTTCTCAAATATTTCATTACATTTAAGCATCTTCAAAACTATTAGTTTATAGTTTAACATCGCACTACTCAGCCAAAGAACTATTTAACTTATTTCGAATAACCCAAAATAAGTTACCCCTTTCTCCTCAGGGAAAAAAAAAATCCCTTTTCGCAATCTGCCACTTCGGAAAACCAGTGAGTTCTAAATCCGAAATTATTCAGCGATGTGCATCGCTATAATGCGAATTAATCATCCCATTACCCCGGTGCCGATAAAACTCTTCCTTGACGTTTATAGGGACTTTCCTCACTCTTATCTCGCCGCCCATCGCACGGGAAAAAGCGGGAAGACTGCCTCTGACGTTTAGCCAATAGTCTTCGCACTTTATTGAAATTTTCCTACTGTCCCTCTTCGGACCAGGAAATTGCCGGCGGAGGGTGGGGAAAAAAGACGCGTGTTAGTTGTGCGGAGTTATTTCAAAAGGCATAAGACAAAATTCAGAGAATTCTTCTTGGAAAAGAAATATCTTTACGATTGTTTAACTGGTATATATCGTAAAAACGGAATTGACTCGTCTTTTAAAAGTGAAACAGATTAAAAATTTTTGCATCTTCATATTGCGGGCATTACAATCATTACAATCGTCTTTGGCAAGCGCTGCATAGACGTTACTCACTTTGCATTACCCATGGAGCGCGTAACCCATTGAAGATAAGCCACGAACGCAGAGTAACAATGCCCTCACCAAACGCACTACGATCATATTAGACCGGGACCAATGGCTTAAAGTGGATTCGAACCACTGCAAACATCTATGGCACTGTCGAGACACGAAACCGAAATATGTGGTATCGAGCTGCATTGTGTAAAAATATTACATAAATCGAATTAATCTGTTTATTTTTATTCTTGTATTGTTCTCTAGTTTTATTAAAACATGGAGTTATACCGTATATATACAAGTTATTATATACATATAAGTTTAATGCAAGTATTATATACATAACTATATTACGTTTTATTTATTATACGTATTTTTATTGCCGTTAAAAAAATCACAATAAATGTATACTAGCATTTCTAACAAATGATATATGATCAACGTGTTTGATTATTAAAATAATTGCTAACAATGAATAAGTACAATATTTTCAAACATTTAAGCATCTTCAAAATTGTTAGTTTTCGTACTATGCCCATATGTCATCCAAAGAAAACTATTTAACTTATTTCGAATACCCCCAAAAATAATTTACTTCTCTCTCTCAAAAAAATCCCTTTTCACAATCTGCCACCTCGGAAACCAGCAAGTTTTAAATGCGAAATTATTCAGCGATGTGCATCGCTATAATGCGAATTAATCATCCCATTACCCCGGTGCCGATAAAACTCTTCCTTGACGTTTATAGGGACTTTCCTCACTTTTATCTCGCCGCCCATCGCAGGGAAAAAGCGGAACTGACTCTGACGTTTAGCCGATAGTCTTCGCACTTTATTGAAATTTCCCTGTCCCTCTTACTGGCCTGGAAATTGCCAGCGGAGGGAGGGGAAAAGTATGCGTGTAGTTGTGCGGAGTTATTTCAAAAGGCATAAGACAAAATTCGGAGAATTCGTCTTGGAAAAAGAAAACTGGTATATCGTAAAAACGGAATTGACTCGTCTTTTAAAAGTGAAACAGGTTAAACATTTTTGCGTCTTCCTATTACGGGTTGGTTTTTCGTAAGAAGTAGTAAGAGGCTTCCTATTATTGCCGTATATGAAATGCAACGTAAAATCGTTAATTTTCTTCAAAATATGAGATTTTTGAGTACTTATTTCTTTTTGAAATTTGATATGAGTTAGCGTTTTATTATTTGATCTTTTATCTATGATTGAGAATATTTCTTGTGGTTATTAGTATTTCACTGCTTCTAATATGAGTGGTATTCACCTGTTTCATAAATTAAAAGACTCTGCATATAAAAAATTGCGATGACATTTTTGTTTATTTGTCATAATTGTTATCGTGAATTGTACACGGTTTGTTATCGTTAGCAACTAAAATTAATTAACCTATTATGAAATTTTATGTAAGTCTCTAAATTGTGCTTTTACTCATAAAATTATGGTTGTTTCCAGTACGGAGTTTTTCGTTTCCTTGATCACTTTTTTGTCCTTGGCCGCTTACAACGTTTCTTATTGGTTATTTTTCCTTCATGAGCTATTTTTATTTTTTTCTTAAATTTCTTTCACGATCTTTTTAAACCTACCATTATTTAAATTTCTTTCATTAGGTTATAATTATATAATTAAATAATGTAAAATTGTTCTAAAAGATCGCCTGGTACACACACAAATTTATTTCGATGGGAAAAGAAGATTTTTCAAAAAAAAGAAAATCGCTTGGAATTCTAAAGTTTTTAATTTTTTAAAATTGCTGGGATGTGTTTTTCTTACATTAAATTCTAAATTTATTGGGTGCATATCACCAAGCTGATTATTTAACTGATTTTTTCTTCAAATGCGGCCTAAGGTATTTAAAAGATTGAACAATTTTGATTTAGAAATAACATTTTTGCATAAAAAACAGCTTTGCGTGATTTACGATGTTTCACGTAATTTTATGGTTACGATAAATACGAAGTGTGATATTTCGCAATTACACATTAAATTAATTTTCATTGTTAACATATTAGAGACATATTTTTTAAGTGATATTTTTAGCATATATACAAATATATTTTTTTTAAAAAACCGTTACTGGATTTGTTTGACAATTATTTGCCCACTTTTTCCGATAACTAAATTTTTCAACCGAATAAGCACGAAATTGCAAACTAAATTAATTGAAAATAATATAACAATATTTTATCATTGTAGTAATATCATTGCAAAAATAATAACGGATATTTGCTAAATAATGCATTAAAACGCCGATCCCGCTTTACGTCATCGTGCATCTGCAAATTAACTTTTGTGGTCTTTGATTAATAATAAATATGAAAAAAAGAATTGATTTTTTAGTTAAGAAATGATTAAAAACTAATTTTGATTTCTGTTATTATAAAATTGTGCCAAATGTCAAATCCCTTGCTAAATTTATCCTACGAGATGAAACAAATTGTTTTATTTATTGTTAATACCTCTAAAATGAGAATTAAAAGGAGATTTTTCAAGAAAAAGAAAATCGTTTGGAATTCTATAGTTATCTTTTTTTAGATTGATATTATGCTCTTTGATTAAGTTCCAAATTTAATATCTTCGTTCAAATTCGTTAATTTTCGTTGATTCGTACATTATTTTTCCTTGATAAAATACTTTTATATTTTACTTTTTACAACCTACCCATAATTTTTGTACATATGCCCGGCCGATTTTTGATATATTCGATTTACTTTCTTGCTTTAAATTCATTAAAAGTTATACAACAAAATAATTTTATCTTCATCAGTCTTTTCCGAAGCCTCATTGAATCTATATTATATTTAATGAAAATTAGAATAGCAGTAATTTACGAATAGCGTTCTTTAAATCTAAATTAAGATACCAAATAACCGAGAAAAACGTTCAAGTCAACAAGGTGTGATGAGGACTTTTTAGCAATCATTATGATGAATGGCCCGTGACACAATAAGAATGATTAATTGGTTTATGATTTGCTTTGGAATAATAGTTTAAACATACTATATGAACCAAAAGTTATTTTGTATTGTTTATTTAAATTATAAAATTTAACCTAAAGTATTCTTATTTAGCTCTATAAAAGTTTTTTCCCCTTTTTATTCCTTCTTGCAAGAACGCTATGAATCTATACGAAATTAAAAAATAATAATTCACAAATAATAGTATGCGTTCTTTATATATGAATTCGGATTAAAATAGCCTACACAGGAAATTAAACCTACAAAAGTGCAATGTGGACATTTGACATATTAAGGACGATTCATCCTTTTTCTTACGATAATAACTTACAGATTTGGAACAGAAATGTTTAATTTCCACTATATATTTGAAAATTAATGTAAAGCTAATAACTAACATATTCTGTCTGAACGAAAACATAATAATGAAAATATTAATGAAAAAGCAAACAAACTGCCCATTTTGTTATCAATGCATGCCTTCAAGGATTCCTACTTGTGCTGAATATTTTGTAAATGCATAACAATACAGGATTGAAACTGTAAATCATGATGTCGGTTTATAATTTTAAGTTAACAGTTTAAATCAGCTGGGAGCACATAATTAAGACATTAGGCTTCGGGGAGTTCAGCAGGGATCGAAGCTTTGACTAATTGAGTTTAGCTCTTGAGACCGAAATGACAATTTACATGTTCCACTTCAAAGTTGTTGAGTACTTCTGTCCTTCTACAAACTTTCAAAACCATTTGCAAATGTGTATGTTTTCCTTTTTTTTGCAAATATCTGTAGGAAAATCCTAAATAAACTTCGTAGAAAGTATATTTGAAAAAATGTCTACGTCTTTAAATAAAAATATTGGTGATAAATTAATTTATTGGTAAAATTATTATTATATTACAAATGGTGTATGCTTTCATTTTTTTTATTTTTTGCAATTATCTATATGAAAATGTAAATAAACTTCGTAGAAAGTATATTTCAAAAAAATGTCAACGTCTTTAAATGTAAAATATTTTTGATAAAATAATTTGTTGGTAAAATAAAACATATAATAATAATTTTACCAATAATTTAATTATATTACAAATGATGTATGCTTTTCATTCTTTTTTCAATTTTTTTTTCAAATGTCTATATGAAAATCGAAATAAACTTCGTAGAAAGTACATTTCAAAATAATATCAACGTCTTTAAACGTAAAATATTGGTGATAAAATAATTTATTCGTAAAATAAAAAATATAAATAATTTATTGGTAAAATTATTATTATATTACAAATGGTGTATGCTTTAATTTTTTTTTGCAAACATCTATACGAAAATCTAAATAAACTTCGTAGAAAGTATAAGTGAAAAAAAATATCAACGTTCTTTAAACGTAAAATATTGTATGCTTTAATTGTGTAGCAAAATATAATCATTCAAAAATGTTTAAATATATTGGAATCAAATAAAATAAGGATTTATAAAGAAGTGGTAATTTATTATTTACATAAAACCCATTATGAAGTTTATTAATGCATTACTTATCGTTCTTTTTATTCAATTGTTATCATTCCGATAATTTTCTTTTGTTGATTTAATCTTCAAATAAAAATGTTAAAATGGTTATTTAAATTCATCTATTTAATTCTCAAAATTTTTATTATTAGAAGATAAATATACGTAAGATATATTTTTGCTAAAGGTCTGACTTTACCTGTTTAAGGATGTTAAGATTAAAGTTTATATTAATTAAATGTTTGACATAAATAGTGCTGAAATTAAAAGCAAATATTCGACTTAAATATTAAAATGTTCTGTTACTGAAAAAATTAAAACATGAAATATATTAGTATGACTTCCTTAAGAATAATTACGAGATTTATAATATTTAATCATCAAATTTTTAATGAGAATGTACACTGTTTATTTAATATCACAAAAGGAATTTAATTATTATCATAAAATAATTTTCGGCAAAAACGTTTAATCCATTTTTAATTTTAATTTCTGCTAGCCAAATTCTTAAAATATTTTTGTCTTGTATTTATTATATCAAATAATTGGTGTATTTTATTATTGGTAACCTGCAATATACAGAATTTTTAAAATAAAATTTTATCAAGAAAAATGATGCGAAATGCTCAAAGAAAAAAGTCTCGAAAATTTCACGCTACTCTAAAAGTGAGAGATTCTCAATTAAAAATGAATGATTTTTCTATTTGGTTAAATGTGGAGGATTCTCAATCTTAAAAGTGTTTTTTTCTAATTGTTTTAAAAAATTATGTCCTCTGCAAAAATAGCAAAAAGAAATATAATTTTTTTTATTAAATATAAAATATATTGTCTAAGTTTTCTACTTGCAATATTCTTTTATTTTTCAAATGCATAATTTTTTTAGACATAAATTCTACTTGAATATCTTAGTTAATACGAGAAACTAAGATACTACTCATTTAATATGAAAAAAAATTAAATGAGTTGAAATATTAATGAAAAGTACAGCATTGCAAGAATATTAGTTTTAAATTGATTTTTTTTTTTCAAATCTGTTATTATACACTTTTCTAAATCAAATTTTCTAATTCCACGTATATTACAAAATACTCAAACAGATGTTTCAAATTTTAAACTATCAAACAAAATTTTAAATCTTCAAATATGTTGCCTACCTTGTTAGAAAATATTTAAAAGGAAAATCTTTATTTAAAAAGTAAATTATTAATTATGATTCTAAAAAAAAAAATTAATTTTCTCCTTTTTTTTCGACGCTAAATATTAATAAATCCGTACTAAGTCCATTTCATTTTTGATATATTTATATAAACTATTTTATTCTTTTATTCTATTTTTAATTATTTTTATACAGAAAATATGATTTTCTCATTATGTAGTACTAATTACTTTTAAAGTTATAAGATTAGCTTTCCGTTATTTTATTTTTACTCTTTGATGTTTTTATGTATTCTACCTTATCTGCGAGGAATTTAATGAATTAATAGTTAATTAGTAATTAATGAGAAGCATTGCTTATGAAATATTTATATTTAGACCGTATGTAAGAACATAAGCAATATCTAAGACATGCATACGCAAAAAAATAATAATAATAATAAATAAACTTTTTTTTTTCTATTTAGTGAAAAGTAAAGAAAATATTTTCAATCTCTTAATATCAGAAATAGATAATTTTTAAAATTATTTTTTTCTCAATCTAAAATTTAAACATGATTGATATACACGCATTATTTCCTGTTTTTTAAAAGTAAATTATTTAGCACTTTTAAACTAAAAAGGCTTTCAAAATTATTAAAGTTGTTACAAATTAATAATTATATATTATGAAATGGTTTAAAAGTTATTTAGCTTTAATTATACATAGAATTGAACTTCGAAAATATAAGTGCGTCATCAATTATTTTCTGAAGCGTTTGAAATAAAATGCTTTCCGCAAAATATCATTTCCCCCCAATTTTAAATTTCAAATTGAACCAAGCAACTAATTATACTTTACTAATACTACATTAAAATAATATTTTAAAAAAAATCTAACAATCATTCTAACATATCAAAATATTCATACTTAAAAACTATAAATTAACACAAAGAGAAAAAAAAATTAAAACAACTTAAAAAACATAATATTGATAAAGCTAATTTTAAAACATTTATTTATCTATGTGAATAGCACAAAAAAAAACTCTTTTCTATCAATAAAATATTTAACGAATAAAATAATTATACATTAGACGAAAAAAAAAAAAACATATCAAACGATAAAAGTATTTTGAAACTAAACCTACAATTTTTCTAAACAACCAAAATTAAATAAATTAATCAAAAATGAAAAATATCGTTTGGCACTGACCGTGAGCGACGCTGAGGAACAAGCAGAGAATCGCAGCGGGGAAACATTTCTATGCGCTCACACCAGAGGGGGTGGGTGAGCCCTGGTGCTCCGAGCCCTGTCGCGGCCCGATATCGTCTGCCGGAGCTTCCGACCGGCCCCCCTTCCGAACGAACGGGTGTGGGGGCGCTGCCATTGATTACGAAAGCGTTCCGGGGGATTGATCGGCACGTGTCGGGACCCCTTATCGGGGCTGACCACCGGAGAGGAGGGCCCCTCTGTCGTGTTTAATATCGTCTGCTTTCTCTAAAAGAGGGAATTACTTTTGGTAGACGCAGAAAAAAAAAGTTCTTTGGGTGATGTCTAACTCTTTTATTATTCATGAGCGAAAAGAGATTTTGGCTTTTGTGTCTTTTGTATAAATATTTCGCCTTTGATTTTATTATATATATATATATATATATTATTTTTAAGCGTGTGAAATTTTATTCATAGAGGAGACTCCGTTTGAAGTTTTTTATACTTAAGAATATATAATTATCAATTTATTTGTGATTTGTGTTAAGGATTGAATATATATTATATCCATTACAGAGGATTGAATTTTTTTATTAATGTGGCATGTATATAAATTTTTAATTTGATCTAAAAATTGTTGATTAGATTTTGAAATTTACCTTTAAATCGTTTGGTTAAATATTTCAAAGAATAAAAGAAAATTAAAGTACTTGAATTGTTAAAATTAAAGTCCGTTATTTGTTAAAATTATAAATTGTTTATTGAAACTTTTCAATTCGTAAACATTATATATTAGTGGTTTGTATATTTTGATTAAATTATTCTTATATTGGATTCGTTTTCCTTAGAAAATTTAAAATCTTTTTGTTCGGTATTATAGATGAATGTAATTTTTTATTACCACATGAATTCAACTCAGAAAAATATTTGGAAAAAAAATATTAAATTGCAATCATAATAGTTTATCAAATTTAACTCAATTTTTTACACCAATATAAATAAGATTCTAGTTACGTTTAGGTAACAAGTTTAATTTATTATAATTCTTACTTAAAAACAAACATATATTTTTTTTTTTTTTATTTGAATTTCTATTAAATAATAATGTATTGTTGAAAATAGCATTTTAGAATAAATATTCATCATTAATATCCATATGTTATCTACAAAGAAGACGATAGTGCTGAAATAGAGTAAAATAAAAATAATATTAATTAGTCTATTAACCACAAATAATTTTTGCTGTTAAAAATGTGTACAATTTGATTAATCTTTAAATTAATTATTAAATTTTTACCGAAAATGAAGCTAATTAAATAATATCCTGTATAAAATAAAATATTATACAATAACTGAATTAATTTTCCTAATTAAATTAAATTTAAAAATTTCCAAACTTAATGTTAGTCTTTCTTGCTACTAGAATTTTTTTCATGTGATTATCGTGGTTTTTGGAATGATAAATTGGAAGTGTAATATTAGGCAGCAGTAAATTAACTTTCTAACGTAACGTAATGTAATTTAACTTAAAAGTAATTTAAGGGACTGCAGTTTAAAATGATCTACATCAGATATCATTTTAAAATAATTAACAGTAAACTTTGAATAGCGCTACAATAATTGCGTTTGCAATGTTTTAAAAATATAATAAAGACTAATAATTAGCTAATTTGATTAAAATTGTCAGTAATATTAAAAGAAAGTTCTCTTTGGATAATTTTTATTTGAAATTCTATTAATTAAAAATGCATATTTGAAAATAACAATACACACACACACATACATTATAACATTTTAATATAAATATTCTGTAATATATGTTGTCTAAAAAGCATAAACTAAACTTCATGAAATTAATAAATCATGTAGTCAATAAAATGATTTTGAAATTTCCTTTATTTTATTATTTTAAGTTTATATATATTAATGCATATGGTTGGGTGCAAATTCGAAATTTCGTTATTAAATTTTTATATTCCATAATATTTTTTTATTCAATTAAAAATATTTGAATTAAATTTTTTTCAATTCTTCCCCATCATTCACTATTTAATATATTTCATGTTTATACGACAAACATGATTATTATTTTCAATTATATATGGAGAGAATACTAACCAGTCTATCATTAGAATTAATTTGTGTTTAGAGTGATTTCCTTAATAACCGTAGCAAGCTCACGATTCAAGAAACTAATTATTGGTATATATCAGCTTACTTTATTACAAACGTGAAGTAATTATGGAGTAATCCATCTTTCCAAAGAAAAGATTACTACAGATTACTTCAATGCGTTATTCGGCATGGAGAAGATTACAGTTCTTGTCAAAAGTGTTGCTTCCATCTGGTGTTTTTCACAGGGATCATAGAGCTCCTTTCTCACTGGTTTAGAGATATTCATTTGTCTGTTGTATCTATACTTATGCTTACTTTCTGAATCATTGTAAATGAGAATTCAGAAAATTTGTAGAAGTTTCCAATTTTTTAAACGTAAATTTTGGAAACATTTATTTAATTGTCTATACATATTTAAGTAAATAGAATACTGACTTTTTACCATTATTTCAATCACATGTATAATTTATCTAGTCTCCCACCGTAAAATAGATACTTTTCATTTACACTCCATATTCACTCATTTTACAATAGAAAAAAATGTATAATTCGTTAAAATGAATAAAAAATTATTTTCGTCGTTTTTAAACTGTTATATATCGCATCTCAATAGATAAAGGAAAAATGCTATATAACCAACAAATTTATCTAGGTTCTATTGTTAAATATTTAAGAGTTGTAATTTAGATTTAATGTTTTTGAAAGCGGCCATTTTAAGCTTTATCATTCCTGCTAGAACGGCAGAAATGTAACAGATTCAGCGTTATTCAGGATTCCCAACGAACACTACTAGGAATGATGTTTTAAAGATTCGAACTATCTTCCTCGAATCTAACAATAGGATATTCCGATTTAGCGTAAGCTTTTGGTTCGATACTGCTTCACGTGTTTCGAACTGAACACCCTTGGGAAAACCCCAGTATGTACCAAGGGTTATACTATATAGTATGGTCATAATACACATACGACACATACACAGTAGAACAGGAGGATCAAATATGTTTCCCCCCTTTCCCCAAAAATATTATAAAAAGAGACTATCTTTGTAAATACTTGAAAATAAAATTTAAAAAATTTAAACATTTCTTAATTGAAGGATGAATTTATTTAACTTTTAAATAAAATAAAAAATAAAAGTGTTTTAAATAAAATTAAACGTTTTTTTATTTAAACATCAGAGTCAACCTAGCAAATAATCTATTATAATTTATATGAAAGGTTTGATCATTAGATATTAGAGTGGTTTTATTTATTAAAAATATTTCGAATGTATCTATTGTTCCTTAAAATATTTAAAATATTATTCTAAGTTTTTTTCTTCTTCTTTTGGGGTTAATTTAACATAATTTGTCTCAAAGTAGGATTTTTTAGGATTTGAAGGAAATATTCACTTCATAATCTACATATTTGCAAAGAATCATAAAAAAAATTATTGATGTAGCATATTCTTTATTGTTGGATTTTAAATATTAATAACAATGAAATTATTCAAATCAAGATGCTCCTCATCAACGAATCTTTATTCTACAGTGCCGTAGAAAATCATGTTAGTGAAAAGGAAATTGGAGAAAACAGAATTTAAGATATGTGAATACAAAAAGTTAAATTAATGCTGGTTAAATCTAGTTTATGAATGATTAGAAAATTTACATGAAATGCATTTGTAGAGAAAATGAAAATTTACCGAATTTACATCAAATGCATGCAAGGAAGAATATTTGAAAATTAAATCATTTCAATCAATTATCACAACAACTAATATTTATTAATTGAATTTAGAGAACGTAACTTTATGACTTAATGACTATTTTTACATAATTAAATTACAATTCATTTCCTTTAATCTTAATTGATTCAGCTCCTGCTAATTATTTCAAATAATAATATTTAATTCTTTTCGTTGCAATTGAAGTTATGTTTAAATTTAAATAATCATCGAGAATATGAGCAATTGATTTAACGATTTTTTTTTTTCTTTATTTTCAAGCGTAATTTATAACATGCATAAAATGTACTGATTTGTGTAATTTTTATAGATATATGTAATTTTTCGTATAATTGGTTTAATTTGTTTAGTGTGTAGGTATTTGCGTTTTCAGCCTTTAGCCCTTGGTACTGCTAAGAATGATATATAGGGGGCCTGATGGTCGAATGACTAGCGCTCTGTGTCTTGGTGTCACAGGTTTCGGGTTTGAGTCCCAGCGGTGCCATGGATGTTTTTAGTGATTCAGAATCCATTTTAAGCCGTAGGTCACTATCTAATAAAAATGTAGAGCGTTCAGCGTAGGGCTGACAAAAGGTAGCGTCACGGAGCCAAATCAGATTTCTACTTACACAACAGAAGCACCCCCTTTCCCTTCTTTCATGAGACCACACGGGTTCTTGGACTTTCAGGGTCCAGATATTGCTGTCTACCAAGTGCAATGAGAAACAATACTGGCAACTGGCGTACCGTTTACGGAGTACCAACAGGAGTACAAATACCCACTTAAACCTCCTCATCTTAATTAATAAATTGGTTTGGAATTCTAATGGTTGCTTTAATGTTAGTATATAAATAAAAGATAAAGTTTCAAAAAAATTCAAATTAAAGTGGTACTCAAAAAAAAAAAAGAAAAATACTAATAATATAAAAGAAAATACAAAATAAAAAGAAGTTGAAAAGTTAAGTTTAAATTCTATACAATTAGGGACCAGTTGTCGATGCCATATTACTATTGAAAACGTAAACATAAATGTATACAGTACAGTGAAAGGGTCATGCTGAACGGTGAGAGCCAATGAAATGATCTGAAAAGCAAATGTTACACGAATAATCCCCTCAAAAAAGGCCGATCTCAGAACCGAAGTTCTTTTTATTATTTTTATAATTTTTATAAGCATTTTTATTTTATTTTTTTATTTTATTTTTTATATTTTTTATTTCTAATTCTTTTGTTTTCCTTAGAAAAAAGGGTAAAAAAAAGCCTACAATAAAAACATAACTTAATTACTAGTCGGAAAGTAAAAGAAACAATAACAACACAATGTTATCCACAACTTTGATAGGTGAACAAAATTTGAAGAATAGTTAAGGGATCTTTTTTTGAAAGATGATTGCCTATTAATTTAGTATTGTATTGAGGAAAACGTGGTAAACACCGACAGTCTGTCATCTTCTCCACTGAATTGGTGCCAAAAATGACTTCACGTTCTCTGAAATACTGGAGGATTCATTCACAATTCAGTTGAAATATTAAGGCCAATAAAAATGTTTGCATTTTTCTTTTAATTTTGTTTTCCCAAAAGTGTTTGCTAAATGTCACTTATAACGTTATGTAAAACCTTAGAATGCTTTAGTGCTACGAGGTAATTTGTCGCGTGCGAAAGCTAGATTGTATATTGTTGGAATTTATAAGTCTTTCAGCATGACGCTAGATGGAATTACTCATGTTTCGGAATCTCCCTGCTGAGGTGTTAGATTTGCATTAACTTACTTTGTAAATAAATATTGTAAATAACTTTAACGCGTAACTCTCAATTATTTATTAATCTTGTTTAAGTTCTTTGGTAATAATTAGAATTTGTTTGATCCAGAGAAAGTGACGGAGTAAACAAGTAATATTAAAAAAAAAAAAAAAAAAAAAATTAAGTCAATTCCTACTTTTTTTTCACTATATTGCAGAAAGTCCTTTATAAATAATTTTCATTCAATTTTTTAAGTTTATCCGGCGTCCTCTATTGGTAGATATATGTGACTTAAAATTACTAAAATTAATTAATTAAATTTAATTACTGAATTAATATTTGAAAAAAAAAACTGTATTAATATCCAGTGTCATCCACTATAAGTTAAAAAAGATGTATCTGAATTTGAGCGGATGAATAAAAAAATTTTATGAACGATTGAAAATTTGAACAAGATATATATATAAGCAGAATGTGAGCTAATAGAAGTAATTGAAAATACATTGAACCACCGACAGAACGAGGACAGAAGAAAACACGTTATCATATGAATTGTTGACATTTTTCAGTTCCTCGATTTCTCACGTATATATATCTTGTCCAAATTTTCAATCGTCAATAAAAATACTTTTTATTCGTCCACTCACGTTCAAAGAATTTTTTAACCATTGGATGTTAATACATTTTTCAAATATTAATTCAGTAAGTAAATTTAATTAATTAATTTTAGTTTTTAATTTAAGTTGATTATATCTTCCAATAGATGGCGCCATAAACATTTATATTGTTGAATTTTTAATTTTTTTTTTTATATTACTTGTTTTCTCATATAATGCTCAAATAAAAAATCGATCACTTATATTCCTTGCAAAAAGTCATGCGGCCTGATGGCCAATTGGCTAATAATCTAGCATTTGGTACTATAGGCTTCACTTTCGAATCATGGCAGTGGCATGGATAATTTCAAGTGGCTCGAAATCCACGTTAAATTATAGGTTCCGATCTAATTAGCCCAAAGTGTGCAAAAAAATTATCTTAGTACGACAATTCAAACAAAAACCTCTCAAAATTTATTTCTTTCATTGTCTTTTGCAAGCAAATTAATTTCATTCTCCGGAAGTTTAGATATTTGAACAAATTAAAATTGCAAATCTTCCCCTTGATTAGCTGAAGTTTGTATATAGAGTTACGAACTTACGTGTTTGCTGTTGCTCAAATAGGATAAATCGCAATAGACGGATTGAAAGTAAATGTTTTAAATTAGTGTTTTTTATTGCTGAGGTTTTTCTCAATGGATCAACAGCAATTGAATTCCGTAGTTTGAAACAATTTAAGAGAAAAAGTATTTGCTTTAAAAGGAATTAATGTAGGAAATGTGATTTCTCAAATAAGGAAAGTGGGCTAATCAAGAAATATAATATTAATATATTAATTATATAACATATACATATAATTATATATTACATAATACATACAATACATATAATTTTCCATTGCGTATTGCATTGAAAAATTTGCAAAACTCAAATGAACATAGATCAACTACAAATTAAATGCGTGCTGTTCTAAATCATTACACAATCTATTCATTTTTCTTAATAGCACCCGTAATGAACTCAATTCAACCAATGGAACTGAAGACAGATTCTCTTGAGATGTAATATTTAGCAGAACATCTGGGAACATTTCAAAATTTTATCAATACCTATTTAAAAACTGTTTAATTATTATTACAAAAATAAATCTATAAATGACTGACTTATTTAAAAAAAAATATTACTATATTAAGTTTAAAGAAATCAAACGTAATTATATTATATCTAAGATAACCATTTTCACCCAAAACTACCGACTGATTCCCAATACAAAGGATATAGAATGTCAATAAAGGAATTTCAACAACGTTAAACTAGTAATATTTGCTTGTCAATACCATTACAAGGGCATTGGAAAACCCTTCCATATTCTGTCCCGCGCGGCATTGGAAACCCATTATGTCCATCGGATGGTCAGTTGAAGAGCATTTGTTGACCTCTTTGTAGTCCTGGAATAGCCCTTTGCACTCATTACTCGCTAATGGATCAACGTAAATTATAAATCAATATTTGCATAATTTAGGATAATTGTTCCAAAATAATATAATTAAGTAGTTCAAAGTTAGAAAACATTAAAATATATTTATTACATAAATCTTAAAATAGTTTTTAATGTAAATTTTGTTGTATATAATAATTATTTTATTCTTATAATATTGCATGTTTATTAAACTACATGTTCGTATAATTTATTTTCAAGTATATTCAATATATTCGTATAATTTATTTTTCAATGTATATTCAATATATTCGTATAGTTTATTTATTTTCAATTATATTCAATATATTCGTATAATTTATTTTCAATTATGTTCGTATAGTTTATGTTCAAGTATGTTTGATAATTTATGTTCAAGTTTGTTCGTATAATTTATGTTCAAGTATGGTCATATTTATATTCAAGTATAATCAATATATTCGTATGTTCGTATAATTTATGTTCAAGTATATTCAAGTTTATGTTCATGTTCATATATATTTATATTCAAGTATGTTCATATAATTTATTTTCAAGTATGTTCAGTGCATTTGTTCGTATAATTTATTTCAAGTATATTCATATTTATGTTCAAGTTTATAATTTATGTTCACGTTTTTATATTCAAAGTTGTTCGTATAATTTATGTTCAAGTATATTCAATATAGTTCGCATAATTTCAATATATTCAAGTATAATTTATTTTCAAGTATATTCAATATGTTTCGTATAATTTCAATTCAAATTCGTATAATTTATTTTCAAGTTTGTTCATATTAATTTATCAGTATGTTCGTATAATTTATGCTCATTAATAATTTATTTCGTATAATTTATTTTCAATAAGCTTTTTTAAGAAAATAGTATTGTCAGAATTCATTGAATGGAAACTTTTATGCATTAATATTTCCAATGTTTCATTTTAACAAATTAGTTCATTTTCAATTCTATACTTTATAACCATATTTATTATAAAAATTTAATTTCAGCTTGGGCATGGCCAAGATACAATGATTAGATTTATTTTTGCATAAACTTTGATACAAATAATAAACAAAATGTTTAATTCGCTTTTAACACGCTTTCTATGGGAATTTAATTACTCATTGCATAAAAATTTTAGTGTGTAGGGTTCTCATAGGTTAGGAACTATCTTAAAAAAAAAAAAAAAACTTTAGTTTATGGTTGCTTAAATTTTAAACTTAAAGGATGTAAAGCGTCATTTTAAGAAAGTGGATCCCTTTTAAAAGTTCTATTGTTTCTGACAAAAGACCATCTTTATTCCCGCATCACTTTTTTTTTATTTTACTGTCATGAAATTTTTTGGTGCTTAGTAAAATGAACCCTCCTCCGATATCGTAAAATTCGACCAAACAATTTTCAGCAATTCCAATTTAAATCACCGCGGCTTTATTATTAAAATTACGTAGATCCTATTATTAGAGGTTTTAAATGCTTTGTAAGTTTTTCATTTAATTTTGGGGATATAAAGTAAGTTTACACCGGTTTTAATTTTCGTATGTTTAAAAAAAAAAATTTATATTTAAGAAGTTTGAAATTTTGTGCTTAAAATAGTTTATTAAAAATTAATACTATTATATTGTTTAATAAAGGCTCAACTTTAATATAATGTATAAAAATATCATAATTTGAATACTTATAAGAAATTTTTTTTTAAATATTATGTAAATAATATAATTATAAATATTGTGTTTTAAGCATGAGAAAATTATTAATTTTAATAATGAGAAAATTATTATTTTAAAAAGTTTGGTTTTTTTCCTAACAACAAAATTTAAAAGAAATATAATTAAACAAATATTTGTTATTTCTGAGGATTTAAATTAATTTCCAAACTTTCGTTTAATGAATATTGCATTATTTAAATTATATTTATTTTTTTTTCTTAAATATTAATTATTAATTTCATTGTAATTTTATGCCGTATGTTAATTATGATCCTTAAAAGAAAATATTTTTTTTATTGTAATAAATTCCATATATGTAATTCCCAGTCTTTATTAAGCTGGTCAAATTCCATAAAAGTCTAAACTTATTTACATTATTCATACAAATATACAATGCTATTAACAGAATTGTTTTAAATAAAATTTTATTTGAATAAAAATAAAAAAAAAAAAATTAATTTTTATTTTTTATTTTTTAGCTTTGTAATAAAATATAAATTAAAAAATAAGAACAGCAATATAATCTGACACCCATCTATATAGGATACAATATCTGCTCAAGATTTTTACCATTAAGGTATCTGCTCAGGGTATATATCTATAAGATACAATATCTGCACAATGATAAATATCTTGTGCAGATATCTTCTCAGGATATCTATCTATAGGACACAATGTCTGCTCAGAATATTTATCATTAAGGTATCTGCTCTATGACGTAGATAAAGTTTGTGTTCTACGGAGCTGTCACACGTAATCTGAATATCTTAAACTCTTTAAAGAGAATATTATAAAGGTGTAGAGAAAAATCAAATAATTTTAATCATTTATTTATTAAATAAAAAATATTATAATCTGCAAAGTTACTTAAAGGAGAAAATTAAAATAACTTATCAGAGATAGCTAATACACTGTATTGCAGGGATGTATTCATTAATTGAAACAGTGTCTAATGCTACTGCTATTGCCTTTTGTTTTTCCAAAATCGTCAATCACATTTTTAAATGTAACTCCTGCTCTACTGATAATTTACGGTCAAGTGACGCCTAAGGGGGACGATCTTCTCCCCCCTCTCAGCTATGTCAATATATGTACTCATTTCTTAGAACATTATCTATTTTCGTTCGTATTTTTAAATTCCTTCTATTAGCTCACACTCTCCTATATATATCTTGTTCAAATTTTCACTCGTTCATAAAATACTTTTTATTCATCCACTGAAGTTCAAATGCATTTTTTTTTTAACTAGTAGCGGATGACACTTGATGTTAATATAGTTTTTTCAAATATTATTTCAGTAATTAAATTTAATTAATTAATTAAATTTTTTTTTTAGATTTAAGTTGCATATATCTACCAATAGATGGGCCCAGATAAACTTAAAAAATGAATGACAATTATTTATAAAGGACTTTCTACAATAGAGTGGATAAAAAGTAGGAATTGACTTAATTTTTTTTTTTCATATTACTTACTATTAATGCATTATTAGCATAACGTAATGCAAACGTGAACTTACATTACAAAAATTGTATTAATAAAATTTGAGACACTGCAAATGGATTTAAATTTTTTTTTTTGAAATCCTTGTTAAATAAATATTACTTTTACAAATGAGAAATTTGTTTATTAGAATAAACCTCTATGTTTTCAAACATCCAGCATTGCATGTTAGGGCAACTCTTAGTGTCTTTCTTCATCATTAGTGCCTTTATAAAATAAAATAATTTTTATTTCGATAACATTCAAGGTGATTGAGTAAGACAACAAAATTAAAAGTTTTATAGAATGCTGATCTAAAACATGATATTATATATATTTTTTGTTAAGAAATAAATATAAAATATTTAAACAGTTAAATAATTAACATTACCCCATCCAGTTTTATCAGATATTGATATAATATTGTCAGTATTATTTTATATAAATTTTTACTTCTATTTCTATTTTTTAAAAGCTTTAATTGCTCTTCCAGTTGCAAATGAAATCTTACATTCATAAAACTAGAATATGTATATTATGATGAAATTAAAATATCGATGTCAAGTAGCAATGGCTATAATTTGGAAACTGATATATGCAAAATATAGTATATAAGAAATTTGGTGTACAAAGTGTTCGATATTTCTTGGTTACATTACAAATTACATTAAAAGAGATGGAAATAAAATACCCTTTTCACTTTTTCTTGTAAGTGAGTTAATAAATGTCGATGTCAGATCTCTTGGTTGCTCAAGTACATTGTACATTAAGCTATACTCAATTCCATAACATCTAAAGTTAAGATAATAGCAACTGCAATATTCTGTAGAATTAATATGGAGCACCTGATAGACACAATATTTCACTTAACAACACATGAAAATATTTACAGATTATTCGTTTAGAATCCCATTATTACACAGAAGATTACAAATATGCACCATGAAATATTAATATATATGTTAAAATATCGAATACCTAAGTATCTATTAAAATATCGTGGTTGTGCATATATACTGTTATTATTAACAGAGGCTTAGAAATAACTTCTCCTGTAATGAGGCAGAGGCATGATGTCCAATTGACTAGCGCTCTGGCATTTGGTAGCACAGGCTTCAGGTTCGAATCCTGGAGGTGGCATGGATGTTTGTTAGTTATTTGAAATCCATGTTAAACTGAAGAACTCGGTTTAATTAGCCTAAAGTGTGCACAAAATGATCATAGACCCCCAAACCAAATCAAACCTATAGGGACACACGTATAATGGCCATAGAACAGAAACTATTTGTATTAAGTTTCGTATAGATTGATTACCCAAGGATATTTTAATATAGCATGAAGATACTTCAATATATCAGAAATTTTAACCCTCATGTTTTCTATGAACAGTTGGGAAAACATTAAATCGATTTCTATATTTGTCCGTTCTACAAAACAGAATCTATTCGTAAATCAAAGATTATAATTTAATGACATACAAATAATCAATAAAGGAACATTTGTGATTTAACTATTTAAAAGTATTTGATTAGCCCGACTTTAGCTCAGTGGAAACGTGCACCGCTAGTGATTGCTAGGACAGAGTTTCAGTCCGTTGGCTCCCATACAATACGCAAATGGGGGGAGTTTCCCTTAAAATTCCTCCCTGAAGGCACTGCCTTCCTTCTTCAACGACACGGAGCCAAATCAGACTTTTACCTACGGGTGCTCCATCACATCAGGTTTGTACCCCCTTCCCCCTCCTTCTTTCCTTCCATGAGAAACACCGGTTCATGGATTTGGTCTAGCTGTTGCTGTCGACCAAGTGGGATAAGAAACAAGAAGTATTTGATTCGATTAGAGAGATCTCAAAATTTGCCACCATTTTAATGATAGATCTGATTTAAAATACGATATAAATTTTAACGATAAAATAATCAAACATCTTTAAAATATTTTAAATAAATATGTTTTTTAAAAGTATATTAAATAGATAATATGATGATTCAATTTCTTTAAAAAAAAAAAAAAAAAACAATAATGTTCTCTAAAATGACAGGAGTATTCATACTGGGTTTAAGTTTGATTTTTAGTCTAACTTGCATATATATTTTGCAGACATAATTTTGCATTTATATAAATTTAAATCTAAAAGTTAATATAAAATTTATTAATATCACACATTTAACCGAATTTATTAATATCACACATACGTAATATTTCTATTGTGAAATAATCATTATCAATTCTAAAAAAACATTACCTTGGACAATAAATCCCAATATTTTATGTGCCCGTATTTTAAACACACACACTTATTTTTTTTATATTTAGGAAAAAAAATGTATATTTTTCTTCTTTCTAAAATTCATTGAAAAGCAAGTACTTAAAGACTAATCTGATATGCCATTTAAAATCCCCAACTTCACATAACTTAATAAACTTGTTTTCTGTTCTGCCCTTCTTGTTCTAAAGCTCTTCAGTTCTGCGTCATTTTCCTTTCATCCTAGGATTAAGATTTTAAGGCCGTAAACCAAAAGAGAGAAAAAAAAAATATTTGCAAAATAAAAGCTTTACTCAAATATTTTATAGCACAAAGGTTTTAATTCCTTAAATCAATAAAAAATATGGTATTCATACAAAGGACTTGCTTTTGTGTGGTAAAAAATTAAAAATTACTTAATTTTTAAGGCTGTTTAATCAGAATTGCAAATAATAGTAATATTTAAAAAAATGCGTGCAGGGGCAGGAAATCTTGTCTTGGCTTTAAATAATTTGTTGTAAGCAATTTTTTTTTCTAATGATTGTTTGAAATACTATAGGCTTATAATGTGTATTGTGTGACGTACATTAAAATACTATAATTTATTATTTTCAAATTTATTCGATGCAAAAATATGTTAGATTTAAAACATATTCTGATTCAAGATTATTTGCTTTAAAATGACTCTGAGGTAACGAATTAATTGTATTTAAAAAAATTAATTTCATACAAAATATTAATTTAATAGAAAATATAATTATTTTGATACAAAAAAATAATTCATTAAAAATATTGGCAACAGAAAGATAATAGTACGATTTTGGCATATAATTTTTTGTTGGCGAACTATCGAATTAATTAAAAATTTCAGAAATGATTAACTAAAGGAATTCTTCTCTCTTTTCGAGATTTTTTCTTTTTTAGAATTTTGTATTAACTTGCATTTATTAATCGGAGTTCTATGTATAACTGCATATGCAGTAACTACATAGAACTCTGGTTAATAAATACAAGTTAATACAAAATTTTGAAAAAAAATATGCTGGAAAAGAGAAAATAATTAAATAATCGTTGGAAAAGAATCAAATAGTAGTTGGAATACTTGTACGAATGTAATCTAGAACTGTAATACAATGCATTTTTATTGTAGAAAGGTAGTTATTCTAGCAAGTTAAGAAAGTCTAGCAATAAATTAACCAAACTGGAACATTATATTAATATTTTTAAAGTTACGAATGTGACAATTAAATGAAATTAAAAAAGCATTAACAAAATCTAACAGAATATTGATTTGAACTATTTTTAGAATAAAGTTTTGTCAAAACATGCTGAAATATCTAATTTTTCTTTTATGATTTTCAAGACCCAGTTAAAACAGTTTTTAAGTTTAATGGATTAAATTAATACATCTCTATCAGTAAATTTATAATTTTGCATTATTGCGTTCCATATATGGTCATGGCATGAACTGCTAATTTTTTTTTTATTGAAAGATTTACATTTCATCTTTCATTTCTTGTATGTTCCCATTACTGTTTCGCCTTCCATTTATAGTACATACGCCATCTCCTTTATTTAACGCCCACCAGCAATTAACGCCCTTAATTGTAAAGTTGCACTCAATTCTGACATAAACATTATTTTATTTTTTAATTCTGTCTTATTTATTTTATTAAGGTATCTAAGTGAGTAAACCTTGGCCATAAAATGTATTTGCCCTTGAATTACACTTTACTTACTTGCGTATTTTCGGTCTGATATTGGGTGTTTTAATTCGTTTAAATAGCGTAATTATACTATAGTACATACAGATGTTGATCATATTTTAAAAAATTTGTTGTAAAATTGGAATAAGTGTAAATCAGGAATAAATTTTTTTATGTTTATATTTTTAATAATGTTGCTATATGAATATGTTTTGAAAATAACATTATTTATAAACATTTTAAATATTTTTTTTTTTTTTGGAAACACATAAATTATTTTTAAGTGTCAACACTGAAAATGGTTTCTTACATTATGTCATACTGTAATGAATCCTTATTATACTGACAAAAATAAATTTATTTAATTCAAGATTGAAAATTTTATTTTTAAATCAGTTCTGTTAACAGAATAAAATTGATTTAATATCGATTTCTCCTGATAATTAATTTTTAAATATTAGTGGATGTTTTTTTCTCTTATGAGAACATGGGGAAGAATTTTTCCAATTAAATTGAGCATAATACTGACAAAATTACTAAAATAATTAGAAAAAATTGCGCATGTTTTGAAGTTATATTTGATCATTTGATTGTGTTAATAGGTTTGCAGTGATTATGAAAATAATTAATTTATTGTGTTATAATTTGATCAGGGACTGTAATCTCTTAATAAAAACCTATTATGTTAATACATATTTGTTATAATTTAAAACAGTTTTGCTTTTCCAGGAATGAATTACAAAAGAAATCAATAAATGGAAACAATAATTATTTATAACATAATAATAAACCAATTCTCAATTATTTTTTTAGTTCATGCTATGGTTGTCTTCATCACAAATATGTGCGTCCCATAGTCTGTTACAATCAATAATTATATTTGTCATCATAACTATTTTATATCTTCTATTTGTTATAATTTCTTCATGAATACCTTACAGCAAAATTATTGTTTATATATTTTGGATTTTCTATAAAAAAAAGAGGTAATTTATAAAATATATATAAATAAAATACTGTCAGAATTTACCAATTTCTCTAAGCAAAGACGAACAAATATACATTATTATAAAATGTTACTTAAAGCAGCAAAAATGACACTTCTTTAAAATAACTTTTATGCATGGATCTTCTCTTCTCACAAACATATAACTTTGTTTCATCTCGCATCACGTTCTACCGCCGTGATCTGAATAGCCAGCCTATTCAAAAAGAGCAGAGCCGCAGAAAATTACATGGGGAAAAAAAGGATTTGTTTCGGGAGTTTATTGCGTTAAATTTAACCTAATAATGTCTTCCGTCGACTAATTCTCTTATCGGTGACTCGCTGTCCCCTCCCCCTTGACACCAAGAAAAATGACGCGCACGTAATTTGAATAACAATCTTCCTCCCTCTTTTTGTCTAGTGTTATGCAATTCGCAAGCGTTTTCTGTTGGATAATGTTTGACATTATTCCGCTGGCAAAACATATACATAAATTTTGTGAGCTCGAATTAACATATGTTTTAGGATTAGGATTTTTCAAGTTAGATCACCGGGTTCAGTTTGTGAGCTATCTTAGGTTGGTGATGAAATACAGCATACCGCGGTTTAAAAGTTTGAAGTTACATAAATAACATATTTTGATAAATTTTATATTTTTATAAAAAAATTTCGTTTATATCTGATAAATTAGCATAATTGCCACAATTACTTAAATTTTGCATCGTCTTGGAGATGTTTCGAATTTAGTATATTAAAGACAAAACATTTCTATATAATATCCATAAAATTGAAGTCTTTTGGAAGTAGTTCTCATTCATTGAAACATTATAAGAATTTTTGTAGATGTATTATACCAAAATTTTGTAAGTGATCCCCATTGATCAGAAATATAGGTTATGAACTATAAATCTGCTGTGCAACTTCTCTGCCTATACTAGAAATATAACGGCTACAAGAATAAGGCTACTTTGAGGTTCGTGGGAATATTTAATTTTTATTACACATTATATACATTTACGTACAGAACTATATTTATTTCAAATTATTATTTACAAAAAAATAATAAATAAGAATTAAATTTGATTCGCAAATGCAGTTCACTCTAAAGACGCAGATTTTCAGAGTTATCAAGTCTACATAGAATCTATTCCACAGATTTGCGGCAGAGTTTAGTTATCACATACACGAAACCATAAGTGGCTCACTTTGTAAGCAGGCGGAAACTCTGGTCTGTTCAATCATTTTCAGAAAAAGAGTAAAACAACACCTCTTGTCGACTCGTCACAAAACTCTCTTCTTTTTCTCCAAAACCCTTCCTTTAAGAAAATCCGTCAGCTTTTCTTACTTCTTATTGCAGTAGACACTTTCTCAGTCAATGGTCCATCACCACTCACGATGCTGAAACTCATAGTAGTCCATACTATATTCCATCCGTAATTGTTTCGACCTGTGCAGGTCGTATAGACAATCGCTAATTTCATGAGGTCTCATTATCCATAGCATTGAATATCTTCTATCAGATTTGAGTGATAGGTTGTTATCATTAGTACAAAATACTAATTATTGCATGTGATGTAACTATCCACAACACTGATTATCTGCTGTCAAATTTGAGTTATAGGTTGTTATCATTAGTACAAAACACTAATTATTGCATGTGATGTAACTATCCACAACACTGATTATCTGCTGTCAAATTTGAGTGATAGGTTGTTATCATTAGTACAAAACACTAATTATTGCATGTGATGTAACTATCCACAACACTGATTATCTGCTGTCAAATTTGAGTTATAGGTTGTTATTATGTACTTGTTAAAGAATATATATCTCTGCTGGGAATGGAATGCTACAACTTTTTCCGTGAAAGCATGTTACTGCTGACATCTTTATGATAATGGGAATCATTTTGAAGTATTCTATGGGTTTTTCTGGAGTTTTGTCTTTCGTGAAAGTCTTTTAGAACACTTTAAAATTAACCATCGCATATTTATTCGATGCATTGTAGAAAATCCAGAAAATTTCAACTATGCAGTCATACTGTCAATGTGTGAGTACTGTCACAATCTACCCCCGGTTCTGCTCTTCAAACTTTTTATGTCATACACTGTACCAGTGTCACCAGTGGATTCTAACAAATTAACTAGAATGAGCTACCAAGGATTTACAATTAGATGCAATAACAACATAAATAACAGGTAATAGTTTAAATTATAAACAGCACATAAATGTTTTTAACACCAAATTTTATAACGTAAATATTTTTAACACAATAACTAGACAACTGATAATTGTGTGATTTTAACATTAGAAATCATCGGGGTTTGATAAATAATTTTAAAAAAGTGAAACGCAATTTAAATTTTTTACACAAAGCAATTATTGATATAATATAGACAGATTATAGTTGACAAAAAATTACCCACTTAGAAATAACTTTACACAATCGAAAATAAAGATAATTGCTTTAGATTTCGTATATTAATTATAATACAATAGCTGGCTGACAACGAAACAATTACTGATTGAGTATTACAATAATTACGTAGTTAAAAAAATTATATATTTATTGATTTTGATGCAGAAAATAATACACTAGCTATTTAAATAACCGTAGGAGACCTTGTTTAACATTACCTGAAAAATAAAACAACTGTATCTGTTTTTAAATATTTATGGTTAATCATTTACAAGGAGAATATAAAGAACTTTATGACGTTTTTTAAAGATAAAACATGATCTTTCGTGAAACAATCTATGGATAATTAATTAAACTTTATTAATAGAACAAAATAAAATGATTCTATACTTTTAAGTTAAATAAAATTATAATTTGTGCAAAATCTTTTTGGAGGATAATCACTTACGAAAATATTTTATTATAAAAACTTTATATCTTCGAAATATTTAATAATTACTTAAAATCACAGAAATTTTTGTTAATGAAACATTCAATTTATAATTTGATACCTCATTCATTTACTTGATTTTTCTCAGCTACGTAAATATAGAACAAAAAAATAAAGTACCTGAATATTATTTTTCGTAAAACAATGTCTTTATGCGTAAAAATTTAAAAGAGTAATTATTCTACTGAGATTTTGAACTAAAATAAAAACTCCACCTACTTAAGATTCAAATTACACTCGTAAGTTAACTAACTCTTAGTAAAAACTCGTTTTTTAAACGCATTAAATTAAACAAACAAAAAATAATAAAACTAACGAAACGTTAAACAAAATATTAAATGCTTAAGGCAAGTAGCATAAAATATATTACTTCCCACTTAAAAATGTATAATAGGCTTAAATAGTTATTTGTAAGGTTATATATTGTTCAGCCTACAATGCTATTAAATAAATCGTACTAAAAATAAGAAATAATACGATTTATATAAAAGATTTTAATATTTCTTTTTTAAAAAAAAAAAAACTACACTTTTTATCATTTTGGGGATGATGAGAGACACAATTGCTTTTTCTCGCATGACGTGTCAATTTTATAGATTTCCCATAAATTCTCACTTAAAAAGCAATTATTTACGTATATCCCTTTTCTCATTTTGAAAGGATTCCACCAAACCTTATTTTACCTTATTGAATAAACTTTTTTTTTTTTGCTTCCGGAGATTTTATAAGGCAATTATTTCATCTAAGCTACGCACAAAACTAATAATAGAAGTACAACTATTTATTTCATAAAATTTCTTCCATTATTGTTGAAAAAGGATATTTCTTTAATATTCATTTTAAATGAATATAAAATTATCTATCACATTTATCATTTTTACAAATCATCACATATCTTTCAGATATAATGATTTTCCTATATGTCTTTATTCCCATACAGAAACTGTCGAGTATCTTTATTTCTTCATCTAGAGATAAATATAACCATCTTCCCAATAACAACGAAACGAATAAACGTTGGTACACCAATTTACTACATCGCAATGCTACATTTGCCACCGTTTCAGTCATCTTAATTAATTCAAAAGATCGAATAGGGACATAGCAGGGCGAAGATGGATACAGAACAAATCCTTCTCCCATATTACATTCAAAACATAACAACCTTTCAAATTTCAACCTTTAAGATTCCAACAAACCTTATTTTACCTCTTTGAATAAACTGTTTTTTTAGCTTCCAGAGATTTAATAAGGCAATTATTTCATCTAAGCTACGTACAAAGTTAATAATATAAATACAACTATTTATTTCATAAAATTCCTTCCATTAATGTTAAAAAAAGGATATTTCTTCAATATTCTTTTTAAATGAATATAAAACAATATATCACATTTATCATCTTTTACAAATCATCATATATCTTTCAGATGTATGATGATCTTTATCTCAATAACAACACAAATCATCACATATCTTTCAGATATAATAATTTTCCTATATACATTTATTCCCACGCCCAAACATTGTCGAGAATCTTTATTTTTTTTCATCTAGAAATAAATATAACCATCTTCTCAATAACAACGAAACGAATAAATGTTTGTACACCAAATTACTACATGGCAATCACATATGTCATCTTTCTCATCATCTTAATTAATTCAAAAGAACGAATCGGGACATAGTATAGCGAGGATGGATACGTAACCAATCCTTCTCCCATATTGAATTCAAAACATAACAACCTTTAAGATTCCACCAAACTTTATTTTATCTTATTTAATAAACTGTTTTTTAGCTTCCAGAGATTTAATAAGGCAATTATTTCATCTAAGCTGCGCACAAAACTAATAATAGAAATTCAACCTGTTTATTTCATAACATTATTTCCATTAATGTAAAAATCATTATTTCTTCAATATTCTTTTTAAATGAATATAAAATAATATATCACATTTATCATTTTTACGAATCATCACCTATCCTTCAGACATAATGATTTTCTTATATGCCTTTATTCCCATACTGATACATTGTCGAATATCTTTATTTCTTCGTCTAAAGATAAATATAACCATCTTCGATATAACAGCGAAACGAATAAATGTTGGTACACAAATTTACTACATCGCAATGTTACATGTGTCATCTTTTCCATCATGTGAATTAATTCAAAAGAACGAATTGGACATGGTAGAGCGAGGATAGAAACTTAACCAATCTTTCTCCCACATTAAATTCACAACCTAACAACCTTTAAAATTCTATTCTGTTGTTCTGAAGTCGAGTTCGGTGACATGTGCTTGAAGTACCCATCCTGAAACTTTGTTAAATTAAAATTACGGCTGTAACAGTGAATGATGAACAGAGGAAGTCAATATTATACCTTTCATCAAATTATTTATTTCAATAGATTTAGAGAAAAAAATAGCTATTTATCTAAATAATAACTTTTTGCAAAAAGCGTCTTCACCAACTAGAATTTTTTAATTATTATTTTATTTTAATTAAAAATTTAATAAAAGTAAACTTCACTCATTTTATAAAATCTTATATTTCATAGTATCAAAAAAATAACTAAATAACTAAATAAAGCTTTTGTCAGAAAAAAAAATATGATTCCTATATCTAGCTTTTAAAATATTTTTAATCACTATTATTTTGATAACACAGAATTGATTTTTTTCCGCATTGCATTAGCTAATATATTTCTTGCTTAAAAAATGACAGCATATTAATTCAAAAGGGAGATATGCTTTTCCTTGTATGAAATAATTCAAATAATTCTCGTTTTATTATTATTATTATTATTATTATTATTTTTGCAAAATATTTTTCTGTTAGTGGAGTCATAAAAGTAGAAATTAATTTACCATAAGAATAAAACCAGAAATAGAAATATGACATTTATGTCCTAAATTTTCCTCTATTGTTATTGAAAAATAACATATAATTCGAAATATCTTTCAAATTTCTTTTGTGAAGAGATCATATATATATCATATCTTATGAGTCATATTTTATAATTTGTTTTTTACCAAATTGATTGCCGAAGCAAATCATATATTTCTGATATTTTCCTTATTTTTTACCAACTTATTTAAACAATTTTCTTTAAATATGCAACTAAGAAAGATATATAAAATACCAGGAAGTTAAGTTTAGTGAAAAAATATCTTTACTATATAATAAAATTTAAGGGAAAGTAATTATTTTATTAAGATCGCAAACTGTAAAATTAAAAGTTCGCATCCCTAATTTGGTTCTTTGGATTTTGATTAAAAGTAATAAATAATTTTAAAAAACAGAATAGAATGGGATTGTAAGAATTTTAATGTAGTCTTTTGATAAAATATACTTTTTTATTACTTTTGCATTGATACTGACTTTTTTTAAATTTTTCACTGAGAGTATAAAATTATAAATTTTCCATGAATTGTCACCCTGAAAAGTTATTTATTCCTCTTTTTAAAACAACTTCAACAATACTTCTTATTGTTAAAATGCTTAAGAAGACAATTTTTGAAAAAAAAAAGCAATTCATTCATCCAAAATACAAGAATACAAATAGAAACACAATGTATTTATTTTACAAAAATTACAGTTTTATTAATGTTAAAAAAAGTAAAAATTAAAATTGGATACTTTTTCAAAATTATTTTGTAAAAAGAAACGTGAATCACTTTTAAACCATTTATCCTTTACTTTATTTTTTAAATAATTTTTTACATATGTATTTATTCTCTTTATTGAACAATTTCGGCAATCTTTATTTCATCCAGAAATAAATATCTTTAATGGATGCAAAGGGAATAAATATTGCCACTCCAATCTGATACATACATGTACTACGTACATTTTCCTTTTCTCAACTGAATCCATTCAAAAGAATTCAGATTTTTAAAAGAAATAATTAATTTATCCAAAATACAAAAATACAAACAGAAACACAACGTTTATTTATTGACAATTTATTTATTTTATTACAAATTAGTTTTAAAAAAATCAATGTGCTATTAATATTAAAAAAAAAAGTAAAAATCAAAATTGGATAGTTTTTAAAAATTGTCTTGTAAAAAAGAAATATGAATAATTTTAAAAACATCCATTCTTCGCGTTACTTTTTTTTTTAAATAATTATTTACATATGTATTAATTCTCTTTATAAAAGATTATCGGCAATCTTTATTTCATCTAGAAATAAATATGACCAGCCACCTTCACAATAGATGGGGAGGGACTAAATGTTACCACTCCAATATGATTCAAAGACATACTAATCATTTTCCTTTCCTCAACTTTAAAAAGAAGAAATTAATTCATCCAAAACCTAAAAGTACAAACAAAACTAAGTACAAAGTAAGTACAAGTAACACAACGTACAATAAACGCAACGTATTTATTTTAATAAAATCAATGTTCTGTTAATATTTTTAAAAAAGTAAAAATCAAAAAAGGATATTTTTTTCAAAATTGTTTCATAAAAAGAAATGTTTTAATTCTTATTTACATATGTATTTATTCTCTTTGTGAAACAACATCTGCAATCTATATTTCAACCAGAAATAAATATGACCACCTTCATACAATGGACGGGAAGAGAATAAATGTTACCACTGCAATCTGATACGTAGACATACTACGTACAACATTTTGTTTTCCTCAACTGAATTCGTTCAAAGGAATTCAAATTTTTAAAAAAGAAGAAATTAATTCATACAAAACACAAAAATATAAACAGAAACACAAGCTTATTTATTTACAATTTATTTATTTTATTACGATTTATTTTTAAAAAATCAATGTGGTATCAACATTTAAAAAAAAGTAAAATCAAAATTGGATACTTTTTTCGAAATTGTTGAATAAAAAGAAATATGAATCATCTATCATATATTGAAACACCAATTCTTAGCGCTATTTTTTAAAAATAATTACTCACATATATATTTATTCTCTTTATGAAACAATATCGGCAATCTTTACTTCAACCAGAAATAAATATGACCACCTTACAATGGACGGGAGGGAATAAATGTTACCACTCCAATCTGATACATAGACATACTACACACAATATTTTCCTTTCCTCAACTGAATTCGTTCAAAAGAACGAATTGGTTGGGGAGGAGGGGATAGACACTGAACCCTTCCGCACTAAATTCAAAACATGGCAACCTTTAAAACTCGTTGTTCCAAAGTCGGAATTCAAATACTTTATGACAAATGATACTTTTATAAGATGTTTTATAAGAAATGATGTTTTATAAGAAGAAATGTGGAACACTATTAAAACATCTATCCTCTTTGTTATTTTTTAAATTATTCACATATGTATTTATTCTCTTTATAAAACAATATCGGCAATCTTTATATCATCCAGAAATAAATATATTATAATGGATGAGGAGGGAATATATGTTACCACTGCAATCTGATACATAGACATACCACTCTGATACATAGACATACATTCCTTTCGTCAACTGAATTCGTTCAAAAGAATTCAAATATTTAAAAGAAGAAATCAATTCATCCAAAATACAAAAGTACGAACAGAAACACAACGCATTTATTTTATGAAAATCAGTGTGTTATTAATATTAAAACCAAAATAGGATACTTAATCAAAAGAAATTTCATCCAGAAATAAATATCTACAATGGATGAGAAGAGAATAAATGTTACCACTCCAATCTGTTGCATAGACATCCAAAACACAAAAAGTACAAGAATAAACTCAACGCGTTTATTTTAAAAAACTAATATGTTATTAAAATTTTAGAAATAGGATACTTTTTCAAAATTGTTTTATAAAAAAAGAAACGTGAATCACTTTTAAAATATTCTTTTTTTTTCTTTTTTTTCTTAATAATTATTCACATATGTATTTATTCTCTTTATGAAACAATATCGGAAATCTTTATTTCAACCAGAAATAAATATGACCACCTTTACAACGGACGGGAAGAGAATAAATGTTGCCACTCCAATCTGATACATAGACATACTACGTACAACATTTTCTTTTTCTCAACTGAATTCGTTCAAAAGAATGAAATGGAAGCAGAGGAGGATAGACACTGAACCCCCACACTAAATTCAAAGCATGGCAACCTTTAAAATTCGTTGTTCCGAAGTTGGAATTCAAATTTTTAAAAGAAGCAATTAATTCATCCAAAATACAAAAAGTACAAATAGAAACACAACGCATTTATTTTTAAAAATCACTCTGTTATTTATATTGAAAATTATTATAATATTAATTATTATTAATATTAAAAATAATGTAAAAATCAAAATAATACTTTTATAAGAAGATGTTTTATAAGAAGAGACGGTTTGTAAGAAGAAACGTGAATCAGTTTTAAAACATCTATTTTTTATTTTTTAATAATTATTTACCTATTTATTTATTATGTTTGTAAAACAATATCGGTAATCTTTATTCCATCTAGAAATAAATATCTTCACAATGGCTGCGAATTGAATAAATGTTACCACTCCAATCTAATACATAGACATTCTACGTACAATATTTTCCTTTCCTCAACTGAATTCGTTCAAAAGAATTCAAATTTTTAAGAGAAGCAATTAATTCATCCAAAACTAAAAAGTACAAACAAAAACACAACGCATGTTTTTTACAATATATTTTAAAAATATTAATGTACTATTAATATTTTAAAAAAAAAGTAAAAATCAAAATAGGATACTTTTTCAAAATTGTTTCTTAAAAAGACTTCTCAATCACTTTAAAAACATTTCTATGCGTTACTTTTTAAAAATAATTATTCACATATGTATTTATTCTCTTTATGAAACAATATCGGCAATCTTTATTTCAACCAGAAATAAATATGACCACCTTTACAACGGACGGGAAAGAGAATAAATGTTACCACTCCAATCTGCTACATAGACATACTACGTACAACATTTTCCTTTCCTCAACTGAATTCGTTCAAAAGAACGAATTGGACGGGGGAACAGACACTGAATCCCCCCACACTAAATTCAAAACATGGCAACCTTTAAAACTCGTTGTTCCGAAGTCGGGGCTCTTCGAGGCGTGCTCGACGTAACCACCCAGAAAAGTCGGTCGAATTAAAATCAAGTCGTTGCAGAGAAGAAGGCGAGAAGACACAATAATTGTCGAGGCAGAAGAAGACCCGAACTTTATGGGACTCATTTCCTTCTCATGCATCTTTTATGACATTTCGTTGATAGCACTTATCTTTCAATATTTGCTCCGGTCGGCGAGAACTTCAAGGAAAAAAATATAAAACCAAAACCAAAACGAAAAAAAATAATAAACAGAGAAGAGCAGACAGAATATATATATATATATATATAACTGGCCGTACCGTACGGATAGCTCTTCAACATTTTACAGCGTTTTGCGGTTTATTTTTATGTTCTCTTCTTCTCTTTATCGGGCTCTTCCCTTTAAGGCTTCAAGGAGAATAAAAAAAATATAAAAATGTTTAAAAAAAAAAAAAAAAAAAGAAGAAGAAAGAAAAAAATGAAGCTCACAAAAATAACGGTTTTCAGCGCCACTTTAGCGAGTTATTCTTTTCTTGCATCACCAGTATAGTTTAAACTTTACAATTGAAACGCTCAGACTTAAAAAGGTATAAGATGGCCCCAAAAATTTCTGCTCGCTGTAAAAATTATTTTTCAATTGTAGATTGAAAAATACCCGCTCCTTCTGATGTGTTTAATGTATAGTAATAATTTATAATGCTGCGTTAACTATATTCATCATTTTGAAGTTTATAAATATTTTTTTTAAAAGAACGAATGGTGTTTGAGGAAATGACAACTTATGATTCTATTTGGGGCCTGATGGGCCGAGTGACTAAAGCTCTAGCACTCTGGGCCACAGGCTTTGGGTGCGATTCCCGGCGGTGCCATGTATGTTTGCAGTGGTTCGGAATCCACTTTAAACCGTAGATTCCGCTCTAATACGACTGTATAGCGTTGGACGTAGTGCTGAGAACCCTTCCCCGTAAAAGATAGCATCTCTTGTCTTGAAATCTGCCAGTAGACAAACGATCTTGGCCCACCGTGGGGCTGTTGCGCCACTGATGACGATTATGATTAATTAGTGTTTGTTTCTGATATTTATTAAAATGAAAGACTCCAAATTTTATTCTGAATGATTAGAGATATGTATGTGATTTTATTATCAGCATTTTCATTATTTTTTCTATTTGTCATGAGAGAAAGAAATTAATTCTGCATATTTGTTGTCTGATTAGTTAAAAATAATTGAATGATCGTATTAGGTAAAAACTATGTACTTTACGAACTTTATAGTTCTATATTATGATACAGATTGGTAATCAGAATGATAAATTAAAATTTAAATATGTTTAGTTTAATATTAATACAAAAAATGTTAACAAGCTTGATTGAATTTTTATATAAAGTTAAAAAATTATCTTATTCATTTACATTTTTTTATATTTTTACGAAAAACAATTGAGTTTTATTGTTTATAGAAGGTACGCTTCAAGTAGCAAAATGTAGGAATATTTTTTTTTTTAAGTTTTTTTTTCTGTTAATTTTTGTTGTATAGATGTTTCTATCTATTACTAAGTATTAATATTAGTTTTATTTATTTAGTTTTATAAATTCAACTTATATAACAAGTACATTCAACTTAGTCAAACGGTTTACAAATTCAGAAGCTTTCAATTTTATAAAAAAATGTTTAAATAGTTTGAAAATTTGTTTAAATCCATTATTATTTAAGTATTTACAAAAAAATTATTAAGATAGTGATCATATAATCATTACTTATAAATATGACTTTTATACAAATAAAGTTACTCTTTTTTTTTGGTAATAAACATTTTTTTGCTAAATATTTTTCAAAAAGTCATGATTATATTTCTTAGAATTAAGATAAAGTGTATAATATTTTATTTGAGGGATCTGTAATTAAAATATTAGTCACTCCCAAAAATGTGGACGTTTGAATATCAATTAAATACTGGTCAGAAAATAAATAAACTTATACACTTTTAAATTGAATCATATGTTTTAAAAAAATGCATTTATGCTAATTTAATATTAATTTTTTGATTTAATGAATTTTATTGTTTTTTTCTTCTAATGCAGCTGGCAAATAGACCAAATTTTTATTGTTGCTGTATTTCAAAATTGTTGCTGTGTTTATTAAATTTTTATTATTGTTGTGTTTAAATTTTTATTAATTTTTTTATAAAAAGCATTTTAATGTTTTAAAATTTGTGTCAATCTCAAAATGTAAATCAATCAGTAAAAACAATGTAAATGTCAAAATTTTTATAAAAACATTTTTGTAAAAAGATATTGTCTCCAAAATATTTACCTTAATATTTAATAGTCATAATTTACTTTATCGCAGTTTACATTTTTTAATACATTGAAACTATAAAAATTGGAGGGAATTCTTTCTAAATTTCAAACAGTTGCACCAATAATTACAATGTTTCTTTTGAAAAAAAATAATTTTTATGTGTTTAATTGATATTTAAAGAAGAATATTCTTGATTAAATAACTTATTTAAATATTTAAGTAACATTTTTAAATAATTCATAGTAATTCAAATAATAATAGAGCATTAATTTTTGTCATTGAAGAAAAGAACGCCCTTATTTTGGTATGTATTTATTATAAGTCAAATGACAATAGTTACAAGTTTAAAATTAAAAAAAAAAGAAGGTTGGATATATATAATATATATACAAAATTAAAATATATTCTGTAGTAAAAAAATTTCTTGTCAAAATATAGCCATGATATAATTTATGTTATTTTTAAAAATAAATTTTATACTATAGGACTAAATTTACACTTCTCAGAAAATATATAAACATGCATTTATTTATTTATTTTCCTGCAAAGATTTCATTGAACATCAAGTGCATATCTCTTAGTTCGTCTTTGATGTCTATCTAAAATATGAGTATTCAATTAAGTAACAAAGAAAAATATTTGAACGAGAATATTCGTTAAAAACATTTCTTGATTAAATTTTAAAATATTTCATAACATATTCAAGAATATTATACATTTTATTGTACTGAGTACTATACTCTTTATATTTCTTTAAAATTAATATATTTTTGTACCATACAAAGTAACTTGGAAAATACAAAATTCTATACTCCTTCTTGATAAAATATAATTTTAAAATGCACGTTTCACTTTTTAAATAAACACTACTTCATTGAATTTTTGAATACACTCTACTGTCAAACATATTTATAAGTTCCAATTCACTTCGGAAAAAAATAAGTCTTTCAAAAATAAACATACAATGTTCGTCAATTTCATATTTCAAATTGAAAAAAAAAAAATGAAAAAAGAATATTGCTTTGTAGCTCTTTTTCCAAACCCATTCGCGCCGAAATGCTCTTCAGAACACTAATGGAACAAGTCCTCCGTTATCAAATCGAATGGTTCGTTTGGAACAGTTTTCGCCAAACGTTTATTTGATCCCCCTCAGTGGTAAAAAAGAACAAATCGTCTGATTAACCGGACGACATTCGCAGAATGTTCTGGCAATAATAATGGGCAGTAAAGTCAGATACAAATTGCATTCGTTTGGAGTTCGGGATTTAGCCGTACGTGTGACTCAACTCTTTTTGGGTCGAAAAGGCGCCATTTTTTTCCTGTTCGACATTTTTCAAAGGCATTTATTAAGGAATGGAAATTTTATTCCATTCAATTTATCATGTTATTTGTGAGTACGTTGCTTTTTTCTAGTCGTGATCTTTTTCTCATATATATTGTAATTTTTAAGATGGCTCCTAATTTATTTATTTATTTATTTTTATCTTTGTCTTAACTCAATTTAAAAATTTTCGAAAATGTTTATGAACTATGTTAGGTTTCTAAATTTTTATTTATCGCTCCTTTCATGTTATATGAATTTAATTAAACAATATATAAAGTTATTTCAAAAATAGATTCAATTTTATTGAGTTTTTATATGCATACGTGTGACTCAACTCTTTTTGGGTCGAAAAGGAGACATTTTCAAAGGCGTGGAAATTTTATTCCATTCAATTTATCATGTTATTTGTGAGCACGCTGCTTTTTTTTATTCGTGATCTTTTCTCATATATATTGTAATTTTTAAATGTCTCTGTAATTTATTTATTTATTTACCTTTGTCTTAATTTACTTCAAAAATTTTTGTTATATGTTCTAAGTCAAACTTCTAAATTTTCATTTATCGCACCTTTCATGTTATATGAATTTAGTTAAATAATATATAAAGTTATTTCAAAAAATAGATTCAATTTTATTGAGTTTTATATGCATGCGTGTGACTCAATTCTTTTTCGGGTCAAAAAGGAGTCCTTTTTTTTTCTGTTCGACATTTTTCAAAGGCATTTATTAAGGAGTGAAAATTTTATTTCATTCAATTTATTATGTTATTTGTGAGCACTTTGCTTTTTTTTTTTATTCGTGATCTTTTCTCATATATTTGAATTTTTAAGATGTCTCTGTAATTTATTTTTATTTATTTTTTACCTTTGTCTTAATTTACTTCAAAAATTTTCGAAAATTTATATGTTCTAAGTCAAACTTCTGTTTCATGTTATATGAATTTAGTTAAATAATATATAAAGTTATTTCAAAAATAGATTCAAATTGAGTTTTATATGCATGCGTGTGACTCAATTCTTTTCGTCAAAAAGCCTTTTTTTTTTTTCCGTTCGACATTTTCAAAGGCATTTATTAAGGGAGTGAACATTTTATTCCATTCAATTTATCATGTTATTTGTGAGCACTTTGTTTTTTTTTTTTATTCGTGATCTTTTCTCATATATATTGTAATTTTTAAGATGTCTCTGTAATTTATTTATTTATTTTATCTTTGTCTTAATTTACTTCAAAAATTTTCGAAAATGTTATATGTTCTAAGTCAAACTTCTAAATTTTTATTTATCACCTCGTATCATGTTATACGAATTTAATTAAATAATATATAAAGTTATTTCAAAAATAGATTCAATTTTATTGAGTTTTATATGCATGCGTGTGACTCAATTCTTTTTCGGGTCAAAAAGGGTCCATTTTTTCTGTTCGACATTTTTCAAAGGCATTTATTAAGGTGCGAAATTTTATTCCATTCAATTTATCATGTTACTTGAGTACGTTGCTTTTTTAATTCGTGATTTTTCTCATATATATTTTATTTTTATAATTTTAAAAGATTTTAAGCTTTCTTATTTATTTATTTTTTATATTCATTTATTTATTCTTATTTATTTATTTTTTCTTAAAAATTTTTGAAAACGTTACATTCTCTTATTTAAGTTTCTAAATTTTTATTTATCGTAACTTTCATGTTATATGTATTTATAAATAATATTATAAAGTTATTTCAAATAATAGATTCAGTTTTATTGAGTGTTTATATGCATTCTCATCGTAACTTTTTACAAATGATTTTCTTTTTTTTTCCAGTTTTCAAAAGTCGTCTATATCACATCGAAATGTTTTACAAATTAATTAGTTGAAAATTTAAAATATCCGAATATTTTCAGAAATTATAATATTTTTTTCTTTATTTTTTGTAAAAAAACAAATCATCTGATTAACTGGTCTACGACATTCGCAGAATTGTTCTGACAATAATAATAGGCAGTAAAGTCAGATACAAATTGCCTTCATTTGGAGTTCGGGATTTAGCCGTACATGTAACTCTTTTTGGGTCTAAAAGGAGGCATTTTTTTTTCTGTTTGCCATTTTCAAAGGCATTTATTAAGGAGTGGAAATTTTATTCCATTCAATTTATCATGTTATTTGTTAGTGCGTTGTTCTGTTTTATTTGTGGTCTTTTCTCATATATATTGTAATTTTTAAGATGTCTCCTTAATTTATTTCAAGGCATTTTTTTTTACCTTTGTCTTAATTAACCTTAAAAATTTTCGAAAATGTGACATGTTCTTATTTTAGTAAATTTTTATTTATCTTCATGTTATGTTATATGAATTTAATTAAATAAGATTATAAAGGTATTTCAAAATAAATTCGATTTTTTTTTTTTTTTTTTATATGCATTCTCTTTGCAACGTTATACAAAGTCGTCTATATCAGATCGAAATGTTTCAAATATTAATTAGTTGAAAATTTAAATTGCCAATCTTTTGAGGAATTATATTTTTTTCATTTATTAAATATCAATACATTCATTGAATTTCCTACAACAATAAATTTATTCATTATTAGGTACATTACAATTTGTGACAAAATCTGCCAGTTGTCAGACAGCCCTTGGATTACTGTATATAAGGGGCTGTTGCATCACTTATTTTATTGGTTATATATATATATATATAAAGAATATTTAAAAAAATTCTTCTGGATTTTATTTTACAGTTCAAACGTATTTTTCTTATGTAATATATTTATTTATATCATCATCATCATGGGCGCAACAGTCCTGTGGTGGACCAAGATACAAACCAAGGTGGGCCTACTGGCAGATTTCGAGATGGGAGATGTTTCTTTTTACAGACTAGCATTGATAACCCTACGCTCAATGCTCTACAGCCATATTAACCGCCACCTACGGCTTAAAGTGGATTCCGAACCACTATAAATATCCATGGCACGGGCAGGAATTCGAACCCGAAGTCTGTGGCATCGAGCTCCAGAGCGCTAGTCACTCTGCCATCAGGACCCTTATTTTATATAATACATAATAATTTAATTTAATTAAAACTTTTAACTTTTTCTAAAAATTTCTAAATACTATTAGCGTATTTAGTATGGGAGAAAATATAAACTCATTAAAAATTTGATGTTCAACAATAATATTTACTTTAATATGCATTATCTGAAATCAAACATAGAAACCACTTCTTAATTAAATCGTCTTCTTAACGAGATATATTCTTAAAAATAAAATTACTATCGTAATACATTTGTGAAATTCAACATTATAAAATAAAATATTGATAATTATTGTAAAGAATGTACAATATAACTTCTGTTGCCAAGAAAAAAATTTTCAATTCGATTATAACATAATTAATAAATCATATGTCAGCATTTATATAATTAATATCATTCAATTATAAATTACTTCTTTTTCAGATTTTTCTTATTTATTTTTCATTATTTATATAATTAATATTAATGCTTTTATTTTAGTTTATTATTTAAACACTAAATCAACATTCCATCGCTAGAAAATTAAATAAATTTTCAAAGCTATGAAAATAATATGTATTTATTTGAAAGAATAGATTAATTCAAATTAATTGAAATTAATTACCTTGTTTGAAATAATATTATAAAATTTAATTTAATAGTATAGAAACTATTGTATTTTAATTCGTAATTTGGTAATATTTAAATATCCAACAATGAAATAGGTTTTCACATCAGAAATATAATTAATTTTTGTTAAACTAATTTCGTTAAAAAATATGAAATAATTTTTTATTTTATTTTAGAACAATGGAAAAAAATCAATTTGCATTTATCCAAAATTAAGTATCAGTCTTATATAGGTATTTTAATGTTTTTAAAAATATGTTTGTGTCTTTAGAATTTTTGATATCGATGCAACTGTATTTATTTACTTTTTTTGTAAAATAAGCTGAATAAAAATAATAATATAAAAAACTATTATTTACAGATTATTTTCCTCAAAATGAAGCTTTATTAAAAGAATCTTATGAAATATTTTTCAACACTTGCTTTAAAAATCAGAACATTTATTATGTCGTTTTAGGAAGCTAATATGTTCAAATAAAAAATGTATAAGAAATTAAATAATTTTATGTAAAATTTGAATAGACATATTATAAGGAATAATATATTTATAAAATAATTTATTTTCATACGAATAAAGTTCATTTTTATGAATAAACTAATAATGAAACTGTGTAGTGTACAAGTTGGACAACCCGATTTTAACTGGATTTAGATGGGTTGAGAAATTTGAGGCATAGTTTTGAGAAATCACAGCTTTATTTGTTCACACCACTTGTATATAATTAGAGACATACAATATTTAACACCTTTAAATACAGATAATTGCAGATCCGTGGAAGGATTTCCCTTCTAAGCCGAATATCCGATACTCGGCTACGCACAGAGTACACGAAATATACTTTCTTCTCGGGGTGATTGACTGTAATCCAACTAAACGCTTCTCAGTGGGAGTGTATGGTTGTGTTGTACTCCCTCTCTGGTGAGAGTCTCGAGGCCTACTGTTCATTTCTCTTGAACTCCACAGGGAGCGCTCTTGTCAGTGTGTTGAAGGAAACACTGTTACAGTTATAATTTATACTAAGTATAGAGAGTGAAACTAAAAGAAAAAAACAATGCATAGAATTTGGAGTATTTCAAATTATTTTAAGATCATTTCACAAATATTCAATATCATAAAAATTTATTTCACTCGCTGTCTAAGAAATCAAATATTAGTTGAAAGGGTTTCTCAGTTGTTTTTCTTCTTAAGATGATACAGTTTAAAATGTAAAATAAACTATTTGATGTCTTCAATATTTTTAAAATATTGTTTAAACTGAAAATATCGTCTAACATTACTAACAATGCGAATACTATCTGGTAAACAATGTGGCTGTTTCTTTTGAATAAAATTTATAAATTCAATATGATGTTAAAAACTGGTGGAGGAAATACAAGCTTAGTTCTTTACAACAAAATTTGGATGGTCGTTTCAATTTTTCTTATTCACATACATATAGTTTTAAAAATATATGTTTAAATATATTTGTAACATTCTAGGAATGTGATTATATTACTTTTCTATACACTACTAAGTTATTCTTCTAGAATTGTTTGTATTAAATTGCATCTGAAAACTAGATTGCTGTTTAAACATGCAGGCTACATTTAATTTATTTCATTGTAGGAAATATGTAGAAGATATTATTTTGGGAAATAAACAGATTAAAAATAAATCAAATTCATATATTTTTGGATGCAGTTTACATTTACTAAGAAATTATTTTTAAATATTAAGTGTTCTTATAAATAAAAAAAAATGTCATTTAACCGTATTGAATACTGGGAAAAATGAGATATTTTTATATTAAAGGGGACACAAAATATTCACAAATTCAATTTTAAGAAATTCGTAAAAATACATAATTGAACGCTTTATAAAAATATTTGCGTTAATTATTATAATTTAGGAATTTTTAACGCAATTTTTGCTCTTCTAGTTTCTTCCACTTTCTTTCTATTTTTTAACAAAATTAATAAGAAAAAAAATTCAAATTGAATATGAAATGTTTAAATAAAAATTATTTATATAAAAATTGAAAATGAGAGAAATTGAATCAAATTCAAATAAAAATATTATAAATATTTTTGCTAATATCCTCAGATTTTCTAATTATATAATATTTAATATTAATAAAAATGTAAATTTAAATGTTCTTTGTAGAAATATTTTATAAAAGAACAAAAATTGTAAATAAATAAAATCCAATAATAATATAAATATATATAAATGTATAATAATATAAATAAATATTTTATTTTATAATAAAGGATATTTGTAAAAAGAATATTTAAATATATATTTTTATTAATGTTAAATAATATATAAATAGAATATCTAAAAAAATATTTTTATTTGAATTTGCCTCTAAAGGATTCAATTTGTCACATTTTCAATTTTTATACAAATATTTTTTTATTTAAAAATTTTATATTCAATTTGAATTTTTCTTATTAATTTTGTTAGAAAACAGAAAGAAATAAGAGGAAAACTAGAAGAGAAAAAAGCGCTTTACAAAAAGTCAGTATATTTCATAAATATAACAGCGATATAAGCGCTTGCAACTATTTTTATGAATTTTCCTAAAAATTGGATTTAGGAATATTTTTTTCCCTTTTAATATAAAAATATCTCATTTTTTTCCCCAGTATTCAATACGGTTAAATAACATTTATTTTATCTATAAGACAAATTTTGAAATTGAAAGATAAGTTTAAAATTTTAATATTTTATTATTTTTTTTTATAAAAAAAAACAGTGAAATTTAGTTTTAAATTAATTTAATTTTTTAAATATATTCGCATTAAATAATTTTAATTAATTATTTTTTTAGAAAAATGTATTCTTGTTTACTTATAAGGATTATACGCATGCAAATATATTCGATTATAAATATACATCATTATGCATATGAATCATAGTTAATTTTTTGACTAATTGAGCTTGTTAAATTTTAAAATGCTCTACTAATATTCATATACTATTAATGTATATTAGTATATCTATACATATATATCAGTATATATATAATAGATATACATTAATTATATGAATATAAAGTCTATTGATATTCATATACTATTTTTACTATTTTTATTTATGATTAGACTTTATCATACATATACTGACTAATTAAGTTTTAGACTGAATTATTTAAAAAATAAACTATTTGTTAGTATTTTCTAAATACTCTTGTTCTGAGGTACATTATCTATTTCTGTTTTTATTAAAACATCAGTTATATATATATTCTATATATATATATAACGATATATTTTGATGATGAATATGTTTGTTTATAAGCATACGTATTCATTCAAATCTTAAAGAAATGAATTCGTTAATATCTTTTTAATGGCTTTGAAATGCTCTTCTGAGATATTTATTATATTTATATTTTTATTAAAAGCTCCGGTTATATTTTTTTCTTCTTTCACAATGAAGATTAGACAGAAAATTTAAGCATTTCTTAATAATTTGTGCGTTTCATACATTTCAGATTCTGGAATTAAAATCATTCATAATGAAAAGAATGCTTTATGCGCTTGTTTATCATCACCTATTAAATTTATCGTTATTTTCAGAGCTAATGTTTCTAAAACTGCTTATTATTTAGAGTTATCTTCCAATTAATACTGCTTTCAAGGAATTTGCATCAGACAAAAATAAAATGAAAGTCAAACATGAATTATTTTTATTGATTTAAAGTTGCTTACGACGATATATGATTTGATAATATAAAATCTTACATATGACTTACTATTAGTTCATGATTATGTGTGACATAATATTAATTCAGAACAGTTTTCTTAATTCAAAACTACAAATTTTTCTTACTTTGAAAATTAAATTTTTTAAATTAAAATTAGCATAGGATTTTACAAATTATAAATTTATTTATGATTTTAATTCAAAATTACATATGACTTTTTATTAATTGAAAATTGGGAATTTTATGAACTTTTTTTAATAAATTTTTGATTTTGAACTTTTTACAACTTTTACGTATGATATGACTTTTTGCAAGGACTATGACGAATGAACTTTTATGACTTCTACGAATTTTAAATCTACATACGATTTTTCACTAATTCATAATTATGTATGACTTTTTATTAATTCAAAATCATGTATGACTTTTTACTAATTTAAAATTAAGTGTGATATTTTTTTTCATGAGTAAGAATCCACCATGCCTTCCCGAGACAAACTATATAACCAATGGGGAAGAGTTCGAGGTTGATAGATCTTTCCTTCAAGTACGGGCTTGGCCAGTAAGTTAGACTTTGGTTTTGCATGTTTTCCCTGTCCCCACTTGGTTTGACCTTGGAGAAAGGAGAAAAGGGAGTGGACAGTCGAGTGAAGAATTACAGGCAGTACGGATGGCCCTTAATTGAATTAATAAAAGTTATGTAATTCGGAATTAATAAAATATATGTGCAATTGGGAACTAAAAAAGATCATAGTACAAGTTAGGGCCGGATATGGGTGTGGTGTTGATTCAGTGTTGTTTCATGGTAGAAAAAACAGTTCTTTCTAATAATTACTACCTTTTTTTCGTAAGACCCTTAAACGAACTTTTTTAAGATGATTTTATAAATATTTATTTCATAATTTCGTTTTGTGTGTTACGTGTTGCAGTTATACAGTGCTGTCTTTGCAAATTATAATAAGTATGACAGCTAAAATGTTTCGAATTATCATTTAAAAAAGAATTGTTTCTACCATGAAACAACGCTGAATCAAGATCACATGCATATCCGGTCCTAACTAGTACTATGACTTTTTTTTAATTCAAAATTACTATATACTTTACTAATTCCAAATTACATAACTTTTTATTAATTCCAAATTACATATATATTTTATTAGTTCCAAATTCCATATATATTTTATTAATTCCAAATTACACATAGATTAATTCCAAATTACTTATACATTTTATGAATTACAAATTCCATATATATTTTATTAATTCCAAATTCCATTTATATTTTATTAATTCCAAATTTGATATTTCATTATTTCCAAATTACATAGATATTTTATTAATTCAAATTACATAAACTTTTTATTAATCCAAAATAGCTTGTTTTTTTATTAACTCAAATTTACGTATGATTTTTTATAAATTCAAAATCTCTTAATTTCTATATTAACTCAAACTTACGCATGACATTTTATCAATTCAAAATTAATCTCATTTCAAATTATTTCAAAATAAACCAGAAAATAAAAAACAAAAATCTGTATCTCACGGTTCGCTTTTTAAGATCTCCGGAAGAAATACAACCCTATTTGCCAGCGGTCCCCATTTCCCAAACACACAATGTGTAGGGCGGTGAGTGAAGTGCCGGCGAAGGGCCCAAGTGGCGATGCATGTCCATAGATTTCTCACCAGGATAACAGTGTGCCTTTCCGAGAAGATGCATGGCCGACATCAACATCCACTCTAAGGCGGGAAAGGAGAAAGGAAAAGATGTAATATACATGAAGGGTGAAGGATTCAGGCAAATGCTGAATGCTTCACAGGGTTCGTTGCACTGCAGCTGCAGCTTCTGTTTATTTATTAGGTAATGTGCAGGCTTTGATTTTCGATACACGCCAGGATTGTAAACAACAGCTGAAAGAAAGAAAGAGTTTTGCTTTCAAAACTTATTTTACTGTTGTCTATAAAAATTAGATAGTATATAATTGTAGTTATGTTTTTAAAATTTATTTATTTTATTGATTTATTATAGGCTTTTTTTATCTGTTGTATTATTTTTATTAATACGAAAATCTGCATAATGTGTCAAAGTAAAATATGAAAAACTGTTCAACAGAGTATTTTTTTTTTTTATATAAAGAGGAGAAAAGAGAGTGAAGAATTTTAGCAGTATGGAGGTCCCTTAATTGAATTAATAAAATTTTGTAATTCCGAATTGTTAAAATATATATGTAATTATTGAACTAAAAAAAAAGGTAATCAGATCGGTCATTTAGGGCCGGATATGCTTGCGGTTTTGATTCAGTGTTGTTTCGAGAAACAACAGTTTCTTAAACAATTACTCCCTTTTTTCAGTAAGACCCTTAAATGAACTGGCTTTTTAAGATGATTTTACAAATATTTGTTACATAATTTCGTTTTGTGTGTTACGTGTTACAGTTGTGCTATGCTGCCTTTTCAAATTTTAATAAGTCACAGCTAAAATTTTCAAATTATCATTTAGAGAAATTATCAAAAATATATATGTTATTAATTCCACATTGGGAAAATATATTTTATTAATTCCACATTACGTATATATTATATTAATTTGAAATTACATATATATTTTATTAATTTCATATTACACAGATATTTTATTAATTCCAAATTACATATATATTCTATTAATTCCAAATTACATAAATATTTTTATTAATTCAAAATTTCATATATATTTTATTAATTCCAAATTACATAACTTTTATTAATTCAAAATCGTTTAATTTTTTTATTAATTTAAAATCGTTTGATTTTTTTATTAACTAAAACATGACATTTTATTAATTTCAAATTACATAACTTTTATTAATTCGCAATCGTTTAATTTTTTTATTAACTCCAGTCTTACGTATGACGTTTTATTAATTCCAAATTACATAACTTTTTATTAATACAAAATCTCTTGATTTTATATTAACTCAAACTTACGCATATGACATTTTATCAATCAAAATTAATCTCATTTCAAATTATTTCAAAAGCAAAACAGAATGAGAAAATAAAAATCTGTATCTCACGGTTCGCTTTTTAAGATCTCCGGAAGAAATACAACCCTATTTGCCAGCGGTCCCCATTTCCCAAACACACAGTGTAGGGCGGTGAGTGAAGTGCGGGCGAAGGGCCCAAGTGGCGTTGCATGTCCATAGATTTCTCACCAGGATAACAGCGTGCCTCTCCGAGAAGATGCATGGGCGACATCAACATCCACTCTACGGCGGCAGAGAGAATGGAAAAGATGTAATATACATGAAGGGTGAAGGATGCAGGCAAATGCTGAATGCTGCAAGGGTTCGTTGCACTGCAGCTGCAGCTTCTGTTTATTTAGTAGGTAATGTGCAGGCTTGATTTTCGATACACGCCAGAATTGTAAACAACAGCTGAAAAAAGAAGAGTTCTCATCTAAAAACTTATTTTAATGTTGTCTGTAAAATATAAAATTAGATGGAATATAGTTGTAATTGTGTTTTTTAATTTATTTAATTTATTGATTTGTTATAGGCTGTTTATAATTTTTTTAATCTTTAATGTTTACTTTTTATTAATACGGAAATTTGCATAAGGCATCAAAGTAAAATAGGAAAAACAGAGTTTTTTTTATATATAGAATGTTTAGTATTTTGAGGAGGAATATTGTAAACATTTGTTAATAATTTCATTTTAATTGTGTTGCGTGTTGCAGTTTATTTAGGCTATTTTAATTAGTATAATAGCTAAAAGTTTCAAATATCATTTAAACAAACAGTGGTTTCTTCTAAGAAACAGCACTGAATCAAGACCATACTATATCCGGTCCTAACTTGTACTGAGTAATCTGATTTTTCTTTAATTCAAAATTACATATATATTTTATTAATTCAAAATAACATATGTATTTTATTAATTCCAAATTACATAGATATTTTTATTAATTCCAAATTACATATATATTTTATTAACTCCAAATTCCACACATATTTCATTAGTTCCGAATTCCACATATATATTTTATTAGTTCCACATTACATAATATTTTATTAATTCCACATTACATAATATTTTATTAATTTCAAGTTACATATATATTTTATTAATTCCACATTACATATATATATCTTATTAGTTGAAAATTACATACATATTTTATTAATTCCAAAATACATATGTATTCCAATTTACATATATATTGCATTAGTTCCAAATTCCATATATATTTTATTAGCTCCAAATTCCATATATATATTTTATTAGTTCCAAACTCCATATATATTTAATTAATTCTAAATTACATATATATTTTATTAATTCCAAATTACATATATATTTTATTAACTCCAAATTACATATATATTTTATTAATTCAAAGTTACATAGATATTTTATTAATTCCCTATTATAGTGCATAATTTTTTATTAATTCAAAATCGCTTAATTTTTTATTAACTCAAACTTGCGTATTACTTTTTATTAATTCCAAATTACTTAGATATTTTATTAATTCCCTATTATAGTACATAACTTTTTATTACTTCAAAATCGCTTAATTTTTTTTAATAACTCACACTTGAGTATGACTTGTTATTAATTCAAAACTTACTTCATTTCAAAACAAAGAAACGGAAAAACAAAAATCTGTATATCTCACGGTTCGCTTTTAAGATCTCCGGAAGAAATACAACCCTATTTGCAGTGATATTTCCCAAACACAGAATGTACGGCGATGAGTGAAGTGCCAGCGAAGGGCCCAAGGGGCGTTGCATGTCCATAGATTTCTCACCAGGATAACAGTGCCCTCCGAGAAGATGCATGGTCGACATCAACATCCACTCTACGGCGGCAGAGAAATGGAAAAGATGTAATATACATGAAGGTGAAGGATGCAGGCAAAATGCCGAATGCTGCAGGGTTCGTTGCACTGCAGCTGCAGCTTCTGTTTATTTATTAGGTATTGCGCAGGCTTGGATTTTCGATACACAGCAGGATTGTAAACAATAGCTGAAAAAGAAAGAGTTCTGCTTCAAAACTTATTTTACTGTTGCCTATAAAATTAGAATTAATAGGCTACAGTAAAATATATAATTAAATATATATGATTGATATAATATAGGGGTTGAATAATTTGAATATGTAATTGATACAATTATATATTCAATTATTAGTTCCAAATACCATATATCTGTTATTAATTCCAAATTCCATATATCTTTTATTAGTTCCAAATTCCATATATATTTTATTAGTTACAAATTCCATATATCTTTTATTAGTTCCAAATTACATAGATATTTTGTTAATTCCAAATTACATATATATTTTATTAATTCCAAATTCCATACATATTTTGTTAATTCCAACTTACATACATATTTTATTAATTCCAAATTATATAACTTTTTATTAATTCAAAATCGCTTGATTTTTTATTAACATATGAATTATATTAATCATATGAATATTATATGAATTTGAATATGAATTATTAAATCATAAAATTAACCTTATTTCAAATTATTTCAAAACAAAACCGAAAAGGAAAACAAAAATCTGTATATCTCACTGTTCGCTTTTAAGTTCTCCGGAAGAAATACAACCCTATTTGCCAGCGATGCCCATTTCCCAAACACACAGTGTGTAGGGGGTGAGTGAAGTGCGGCGAAGGGCCCAAGTGGCGATGCATGTCCATAGATTTCTCACCAGGATAACATTGCCTCTCCGAGAAGATGCATGGGCGACATCAACATCCACTCTACGGCGGCAGAGAGAATGGAAAAGATGTAATATACATGAAGGGTGACGGATGCAGGCAAATGCCGAATGCTGCAAGGTTTTGTTGCACTGCAGCTGCAGCTTCTGTTTATTTAGTAGGTAATGTGCAGGCTTTGATTTTCGATACACGCCAGAATTGTAAACAACAGCTGGAAAAAGAACGAGTTCTCCTCTAAAAACTTATTTTACTGTTGTCTATAAGATATGAAATTAGATAGAATGTAATTGAAGTTATGCTTTTAAATTTAATTTAATTTTATTTGTTATAGGTTGTTTATAAGATATTTTTTAACTGTAATGCTTACTTTTTTATTAATAGGAAAAATTTGCATAATGCTTCAAACTAAAATATAAAAAAAAGCAGAGTATTTTTTTTTTTGGTATACAGAATTTTTAATATTGTGAGGAGCAATATGATTTGTTTGTTTCATTTAAATTTTAAAATAAAATTGTGAATATGAAAGTATATAATATTTTTAATGACAGGAATAGGAAAATATAATTATCAAATATAACCAAAATAAGCAAACACACACACACACACACTATATAAATACACATATATATATATATACATATACACACACACATACATATATACACACACTACACACACTACACACACATACATATAAAAAAAGCATACATACACACGCATACAAACATACACACACGCACACACACACACGGATACACAGATATACACACATACATACACATAAGTATATATACGCGCAAACACATACACACACACATATACAAACACAAGCATACATATACATACACACACGCATACATATATACATACGCACGCACATACATACACACACATATAAATACAACCTGCAATTCAAATTAAGAACTGATTTTTTAATGAAAAACAACGAATATCGCAAATAAATGTTAGGAAAATTCAACTATTGTTTATATTTATTTATACAGAGAAGTTCAAAATAATTCATTACAATAATTATTAATAATATGACATTATGATGACAATTATAATAATGGAATTAATAATAATTATGGTAATTATACTAATATGTCATTCATTTTTTATTGCTGCAATCATAGAATTTCAAACAGAAAAATAGTATATTTTAATAAAGCAAATTATAAAAAAACTGTTTGATGTATAAATTAATTTTGAATCTTCACAAATTTTGAAAAGAGAATTTTTCAGTTAATACTGTTTAACCACCATAATAAGAACTGTATATTTCCCCATTCTCGAATTTAAACTTTTTTATATTAAAGAAATGCATCAATGCAGAATACACAATGAATTTGCAAAAGCATAAAATATTATTATTCAAACAGTTGATGGATTTCTCTCTTTTTCAGGTAATTCTTGTAAAATCTTGTTACACGGTCTCAGTTACACCCCTGACATTTTTCACGGAAGGCCACACGCCCAATTCATCCATTAACACTTCTTAACTCAGCATGTGTTCTTCACCTTTTCGTGTAGTTCAGCTTTTTTAAGAGATGTTTACTAACTATTCAGATATAATGGAGTGCACTTTAGAAAATAAATTTTGTACATGCAAAAATTATTAAAAGTGTAATGTTTCTTTTGCATCTTTATATATAATATAACATATCTAAAAGTATATTGTCTATTCAGATAATAATTCAATTACATATTTTTTGCTAACTTCAAACCTTTTTTTTTCCAGTTCCGAAGTAAATAAAATGTAGGTCATTTATGCCTGGAAGTCCTATTGAGAAAATTCTAATACCATTCAGTGTTAACTATACTTGCAATAAATAAAAAAAGAGGGTTTTCAATAGGACTTCAGGCATATATGTCCTACATTTTTTTACTTCGAACTCATATTGAATTCTAATGGATTCGGTGTTACCTAGACCACAATACCAACAATAAATGAATAGAAGTGGGGGAGAGTAATGTTTTTGAATAGGACCTTCAGGCATAAATGTCCTACATTTGCATTTCGTAGAAAAGATAACCTACGAAATTTCAGTCTTGAAATAAATTGTAGGTTTGATAAATTTGAGTAGAATTGATTCCAAATTAAGGAATACTGGTTCGAAACTCTAAACGATGTCGAAATAAAATACGGGTAGATGGATTATTTATCTATATTAGTAAAAACAACGAATTACTAGGTTAATTAGTCCTTCAATTGTGCTTGAGTAGGAGAATAGAAGGGTGTGAACTCCCAGATGTCCCTTTCTTAGCAATATCCATTCAAAACTGCGTTGGCAAATTTCAGGTGCAATATAGAACGCATCCGAGGTACACACTGAGTTATGCTGTTATTTATTTGCCCTTCTAATGGTAAGAGTGCTGAAGTATGGAGTGCTTGGTATTTAAAAGCCTTCTCAAAAGTTTCCTTTTTTGATTTTGCTTGATTTGATTATTTGATTTGATTTGATTATTTCTTGGAAATGTTATAAAATTTTTAAATAACTATTATTTGGTCTCCCTAGGTGACCAAATAATACCGGAATATGATTATAGAATAGTAAAAACAGGACTGTTCCTTTCATTTTAGGAAAATGGCTTTAAATGTTCTTCGAATATGTCCACAGCATATATCCGCAATATGCCCATGTAGATTTTAGAGTCATTTTATATTAGTACTAGCAGACAAATTATTTTGGTAGCAAAAGCTTCAGGATCTTCTCGCAAATATTTGTGGACATAGAAAAACAAAATTCAGACTTCTTTTTTGAAACTGATATTATTTTTTTTTAAAAAATTAAAAATTTGTTTTAAAAATGTAACTCTTTTCATTCTTAAATGTAGATGTTTCTGTGAGCTTCATGTTAGAAGTACAATATTCAAAATTTTAATAAAATTGATACCCATTCTGTACGTGTAACATTGAAAATTCTATTTAAAATGTGTGCTGAAATGTTAAAAAATGCTAAATTGAAATCTCTTCAATAATGGCTTCATCTTGTCCAGCCAATTTTGGGGAAAACATTTTATGTTAGCGGCTTGTCCTAGTATTAAAGTTCAACAAGAAATATTTGTAGGACTTAATGCTGAAACTTAAAAGGAATTCAAATATTCATTTTATTAATTAGTTATTTAGTTAGTAATTATTAGTTATTAGTTTTTAGTTAAAGTTAATTTGTCTCCTGATATTTTTCCTGAGTTATAGTTTTGAGATCTAACAAGGTCAATGCTTATTTTATTTAGTTATAAATGTTAGTTAATATTGTTAGCATGTTTTTTTTCCATATACATTAGAAAATAAATAAAGCTGTAAAATATTTTGCACACATATCATAAGTTACAGTGTTCTAAAATTTTAAAAATGCTGTGTAGTGTTTATTTTTCTTGAAATATTTATTTTTATAGAACAATGTATTTTGATTCTATTTTATCAAAAAGTACCAACTAGTAAAGCAGCTGGAAAACGATCAACATGTGTGTTTATATATTTTTTTTTTACAGAAAATAATATATAACGAATTCTATATTATACATAAATTCCCAAAATAAGAATAGATATATTAGCTTTCCTGTTTAGACATATCTGCGTGATATTTACACAATAAAACCAATATTTTTAAAGAATTTTTTAAATAATAATAAAAACAGAATCTGAATGCAAACATTTAGCATACTTTTATTTGATAAATGCTTTATCAATGTCTTAAGAAAATTGCTTCTTGATGTCGTTCAAAACATTTAAGAAACTTATGATCCTATATCAAAGAATGCAAATGTAGAAAAAGTATTGAAGATGCGATAATAACGTTTTGAAAGAATGTCTTTCATACTAATTTTAAAAGCCAGCTGTTGTTTTGAAAATCCAGTCTTTCCTGTACAATGACGAATCTAATGCTGGTATACAATGTAATCACCGATTTCAAAAATTAAATTATTCAATTGCGACTGTAAGGATGCATGTAAGAGTTTCATATCCATGCTTAGGCTGTTTGGTAAAAGTTTTCCGGCTTTTTTCGGTTTGATATTTTCTTTGAAAATAATTGACATGTCGCAGAAGAAATTTTTCACGTTCCAGGAAATAAAAAAATTGTATGCTCTATCAGAAATTTTGTCAGAGGGTTCCAAGGATAGATGTAGAAAAAGAATTCAAATTAAAACCTTTTTACTTTAAAATATCTTCTAAAATAAGAGACATAATCGTTTCATATCAAATATTATCCATAGAAATAAATATCATCTTTAGATTCGGTTTAAAATCTTCTGCAATGGCTCGAAACCTTGAAGACATTCTTTTCCACCTGTGAATAAAGAAACAAACTCC
>BPLR01012022.1:0-32661 GCA_021605095.1 Caerostris extrusa | reverse complement strand
TATATTTAACTTAATTATATGTTAGTTTATTATTACATAATTATAATGTCGAAATTTTTTTGATTTAGTCGCATTCTGAATTTCCCTTTATTTTAACATCATTAATTAAAATAATTTAAAAAAATATATCATGTAAAATATTAAGAATTAAAAGTTCCCAGCAATTTCCTGGATAATTCAGTAATTTTGGGTCATTTTTACAAAAATATCTCTTTTAATCTTTTTCCTTAATTACAAATAAAAGTTTGGTATGTGATCTTTTCCCAAAGGAAATTAAGTTTCTAATGAGCAATCATTTTTTCTTATCAGTCATTTATTATTCGGATCTTCTGATCCGAAAATGAACTTAATTTCTACATTAGTTATTGACATAAAAGACTTCTCTCTGATGAAAAGAAGTATGAATTTGATCTGATTTTGATTTTTTAAGTTTTGAGATAATTATAAAATTATAATTTTTCATTTCAATTGATTACGAGTTCTGATATGTGAATAATATGAATATTTTCAAAAAGCAATTTTTTAGATTACTATGCTATTAATAAAATAATTTAAATAAAATAAATTAAGTTTGATTTGATGTATTTAATGATCCAATTTATGCATTATAATTTTTGATATCAAATATATTGGGGTTTATTTTCATTCAAACTATTCAAAATATTATTCAAATTTTTTAATGATCAGCGTAGTAGGATTTAAAATGATTGAATAATTTAAAAAGTATGTTTTGTATTTCAATTAATATGCAAAATGATTTTGATGCTGCAAAAACGCTTCCGCCAAGTTTTTGTATAGGCAAATGCAGGTTCAAGTGATTGAAGCAATACGTGGGCAAATACATGAAATTAAACATAAATGGAATGATTCCATCAGTGTTGATATGTATTTTTATACAAACAAGTTTCGTAGAAATTAATAAAAATAGTGTTCTCAAGCAGCAATTCAAGGTAGGTAGTGCCAGTAGAAAAATTAGCAAACGATATGAATGGTATACATAAAAACGATAATTTAAAAATTCTAGATATTTCTGGTACAATACAACTTCAAAGATATTCGGTGATGATGTCATCAACTCATTTAACTGCATCATCATAATGAGAACCTCTGTTATCAACATAAGAAGTAATAAAACCAGGTAATCATAGTGGCCACTGGATGATTTTGACCTGGCTAATCCATCGTTTATTAAATATAACATTCAAATATTTGCACACATTAATGCTGAAATGGACTAACACCCCCTCATGCTAGAACCACAATACATTTTGCACAATATTTCAGCAATAATTATATAAACAATGCTGTAAAAACAAAAACTATCGTTAGAAAATTAAATGCTGACAATGAAATGATAGTGCTCAAAGCACTTTTGTTCAGTTTTACAGTGAGGAACAATATATAGATAAATTGGAATTATGAGAAATAAAAGCAATTTGGGAAAAATTTTAGATAACCATTATTCAATGAATTGACAGAGAAGAAGTTAAGAGATAATATTGTAATGAATTGAAATAGAAAAGCAAACGTATGTATGCTGTATGATTATTTATGTGGAAGACAGATAAATAGATGTCCAATTTGCAGTTAAGTACGGTTATTTGTGTTTTCTATTGTTATGAGCAAAAGAAGGCTTGAGCAATGATAAATGGATCTATAAGATAAATGGAAATGGGTTTGTGAAAAATTTTCTGGGTAATTTTTATGATGTGTGTTTTTACGAATTTTACAATGAGAATATACCGTATGATTAATACAATTTCGATAAACCAGGATGCGTTAAAAATGATTCTTCAGATTATATTTTAAAGGCTTTGATTCTTCTTTTTTATTTGTGTATTTTGTGAGGCTCCAGATAGATGCTGCATACATAAATATGATTAGGGTTATTACTTGTTTATAAGATAACTTCATTTTGAAATATAGTTGTATCTGCCGATTAGAAGTAAACTGAAGCGAATGTTTTTATATGGTATATAAAGCCAAACATAATTACCATTAAATAACGAAGTGTCTTTGTTGTTGGCTTTATATATCCTTTTGGGAAAAAAATTTATTGTATAAAAGCTTAAAGTTTAAAAATATGGTACATAATTTAGAATTTTTGCATAATATTTTTGTTGTGTCTCAACGGATTAGTTTTATCTAAACATACAAAAATCCTATACAAAAAAATTATTGCAGAATGCTTTCCATTAGAGTTTGTCCCATAAGTTTCAAATCACTTAATATATTTTCGTGATTTAATAAATCATAGGCTTTGAAGATTTGGGGCTTTGCACAGTTTTCAAAACTTATTTTTGTAGTGTTTAATGGTTTAAACTTCTTCATAAAAAATACCGAACAAAAACAAAAAATAAACTCTTAACAGAAAAAGAAAATATATGAATGGACAAAAACTTCAGGAAAAATCTTATGTTTATATCTTTGTATCTTTAATAAAAAATATAGATATATATTTCTTAACTTTCACCATAAAAAAAAATGCAAAAATGAAGAATGACTTGTCGAAGAATATCAATGTACGAAAATGAAAATTCTTAAAATTTGTTTTCTTGGAATGCTGAGGTTCAATTCAATTTCATTAGCCAATATAGTGCATTCCAATAACGTACCATAAAAAAGTTTTTTATAAAAAAAATTCAATTAATGAGAGAGTTTTTAAATTAAATTAGGAATTTTACTTCATTACTGATACAGAAAAATGTATAAAAATCACTCACCCTTCTGTACATTAATATTACTGGAAGTTTTGTCATGAACTGAGCTCTTAAATTCTTTTTTTATAATCTATCAAATTCATTATTAATTCCAGAGACTCTGGACATTACTTTCCTTAAAATTTGTATGTGTAGTATAAAGACTCTTTCAAATTAATGTCTCCAAACAGTAACTAAAAATTGTACTATTAATTGAAACATTTAACATTAATTTTGTAAGAATCTGATGCAGAACATACAGGAAATGGGGATTTTTATTTTATATAATTATTACTTTATGAAGAATTTTTGAGAATTTTTACAAAAATACATTTTCTCAAAAGTAATGCTTTAAATAATTTGATAAGAAAAGGCAGTAGTGGGCAAACGTAAAATTTGTTGGGTTCCTCCATTAGTAGAGTCCAGTTTATATACCAAACCTCTATTCTAAGTATGGGTTTGATAAATATGAAAGCTGAATATCCTTCCATTATACTCGTAAGAAAAGTGCAAATCCATAAATTCTATCTATTTTACATTCAAGCTTGGCCTACTTGTTGAAATCTACTTGATGCAGCTCTGGGTTACACTGAAACTGCTACATATACGCCTTATAGTAACAAATGAACTGGGTTAAAAATGCTAGCATTCGAAAATGACTAATTAAAAATAAACTATAATTAAGGATTCACATTCATATTGATATATATATAATCATAATATAGATAAACATGCGAGAACATACAAAAAATACTCCATATATACTTCAAATTTTTGAATGTTTTCGCATGATTTAAAAAAGTTTATAATACTTCGACGTTCGTCATTTTTCTCTAAATTAATTATTTCATTTTAATATTTCTAACATGAAAAAAATATTTTAGATAAAAAAAAAAGACTATTCTAAAAATAAAATTTTATGAAAATAAGGTTTTTTTAATAAGAAAAATAGTTTTTATTTCAGAAATACTGAAAATAAAACCCTTATTTTTTAGTTGTCATCAGCCATCAGATGGCGTCAAGATTTTGAGAGAGATTAATTATTGAACTGATTGATTATTGTACAAAATTAACGGATTGATTATTGTAAAACTGATTGATTACTGTAAAAATGTGGTAGAAATTTACAGTATTAGTTTCTAATTTATTTTTAAACTAATATTATTTTAATCTTAAAAATAAATCGTAACAGATCGAAATAAAAAAAAAAAGAGTGTTGAGAATTTTTTTTATTTCTTTAATTAGGCAATTTATAATATTTATAACGAGTTATTTAAAATCTCAAAGCTTTAATTATGTACAAATATTTTTCATAAGTAAAATTTTTTACCAAAACCGAACATTTTTTTTTCTATTTTTATCTGTTAATATTGATAATAAAAATAATTATGAACATTATACGACTGCATAAAAAATCAAAGCATTTTATTTTAATAACAAAATAATATTGCTATAATTAAGTTTTGATGACACATTTGGTATACAGAAGATTGTTAGATAAATAGCTATTTCCTTTTTTTTTTTCTTGTGATAGCAATTTTCTTACCATAAATGAGTGAAATCTTATTAAACAGAAATTCAATAATGATTATTGCCATTCTTTTGGAAATAAAACCCGCAAGACGAAAAAAAGAAAATTATTACTCGCATTTCAATAAAAATTTTCTTAAATTACCACCTATTGAAGATCAGGAAGCAAATAAAGAAAGACCGTTGGAATAAATTAACCATTATCCATATATGTATGCATCGTTGTGCTTTGAAACTTTTTTTTACACTCCAATCATTTTTCATATAAAAATTATCGTAGAAACTCGATTCTTCTGCTTTCTGGTAATTACAGCCAATGATCTGAAGCAATTACGGATTGAATTATAGTTATGGATTTATGCTATGTAAGAGTTGCAATGGAATTTTGGATCACATTCTTTTGAATTTTTTATGTAACTAGTATGTTTTTGGCTTGTATTATATTATTATTATCTTAATAATCTATTTGCCTGATGCAATAAAAGTAATTCCTTTTATTAAAGTTTATTCATCTCTTGAATTGATCAAATTTGATAGAATTTTATATAAAAGGTTTGCACCATGAAAGACTATAGAATCGATCAGTCGAACAAGATATCAAAATCGACTTTGAAATACGAGTACACTCGTTGGAGAGTGTGATAGAATTACTGTCTGAGTCGCTGAGGGCTGTCTATTTACAGAAGTCTGAATTAAACTATCTATCTGGAAAAGAATTCTATTTTTACAATTCTTTCTTTCTTACATGGAACATTCTCGAAGGAAGAGGTCTAACAGGTCTTGCAACAATGACAATGTCTTAGTTGTTGGAAATACTTAGACAGAATTTTTATTTAAGATATTTATCTGGAAAAAATTTTGTTTTCCAATTATTACTGAAATAAGTCTAAATAGTTTTGGACGAATCTGAATTGGAGGACTTTTTAGATTTACAATAAATAAACATTTTCGAAGAAACGGGTTTAAAAATTCTTGCAACAATGATAAATTTAAGAAACAGGCCTATCAGTTCTTGCAATGACAGGTTTACTGTCTGAGGTACTGAGGAATGTCAACTTACAGAAATGGCTTAGTTAAACTATCTTTCTGGAAAATAATTTTTTTTTAAATAATTTTAATAATTACTGAAGAATCTGAAATAAAACATTTTAGTATTACGATACTGAAACATGCTCAAAAGGGCCTAACAGTTCTTGACAGCTATTTCTGATTACTATCTGGGTTTCAGAGGAATGGGTAGTTACAGTTGTCTTATCTATCTGAAAAGATTCTATTTTCCTATTCTTTCTGAAATAAGTCTAAATAGTTTTGGACGAATCTGAATTGGGGGATTTTAGATTTACAATAAATAAAACATTTTCGAAGAAACGAGTTTTAAAAGTTCTTGCAACAATTATAAATTTACTGGCTGAGTTGCTGAGGAATGCCTAAAAAAAATAATTATATTTTCTGATTATTTCTGTATCTGGAATCTGATTTAATTATATTTTCCACATTACATTCTGAAATAAGTATAAATAGTTTTGCTGAGGAAGAATCTGAATATCTGGAAAATAATTCAATTCTTCTGATTTACAATACATGAAACATTCAAGAAGAAAGATCTAACAGTTCTTGCTACAATGACAAATTTACAGTCTGAATTTCTGAGGTTTGCCTACTTATAGAAATTAATTAATTTATCTTTTTTAAAAAACAATTTTTTTATAATTCTTTCTAAAATAAGTCTAAATAGTTTTGTAATGAATCTGAATTGGAAAATTTCAGATTCACAATAAAAAATTCGCACAGAGCTCTAACAGTTCTTCTTACAATTATTCATTTTGCATGGATCATAATGTTAATCTATTAACAAAATAAACATGGAGGAATATTCTAAGCGTCGTGACTTTAAATAGAAGGAAATAACTCATTTTGATCCGACTATTATCTTACATTCGCTTATTACTAACTTCCTAGGGAAAGTACAAAAGGTATTATTTATATTTTTTAAGAATATTCTTGAATTTATTTTGTTAAATAAGGATGCAGTAAAATTAACTTTCTGGTATCCATGATAAGATTAAGTAAAACAATAGCAAACTCATAAGATTTTAAACCTATTGATAATTATAAATAACCATGTTTAGTTTTCTACTTTCCCTTACAAAATCTCTCTGAATACTAAATCATTTGAGATAAATGTAACAAAATACATATTCTTGTCTAAGACTTTCTTTCCACGTATTTCAAAAAGAATAAAATTTATAAAATGGACAGTTTCCTGAAAACCTTTTAAACTATAGTCTTATAGTAGCCTTAAAAATATAGCTTTAGTATATTTTTATATAGGAAACTTAAACTCCATTGTATCAAAAATGACATGCTTTAAAATAAACATTGAAAGAATGTTAAAGCCTGAAGTTATTTCATGTATTTGCAATTTATTACTAAATATTGCAAATTTATTTTCGTATCTAAGATGACGTAAGCTAATGGATCGAAATTTCTATATAGAAACAAAATTCCTTTATGGAACAAACAATTGTATTTGGCCATCTACTAACAATAGTATAATACTTTATTGTTATCAGTATATAGTTTATCGGATAGTTGTTATAATGATCAAATGTGACTTTTTATGACATTTGTTATTATTTCGAATAGTCTATGTTTTAATGTTGCCCCCATTACTCGTTATGTCAATTTTTATGCTTTATTGGTTTATATAAAATATTTTATTACTATAACTTCCTTTAAATTTATAATATGTTATAGTTAAGATGAATGTCAAATTGCATAAGCGCTTTGAAATATTTATGTCTGAATACCTAAAAAAAGATACATTATTAAACGGATTTCCAAATGTTACGAGTATTAGTAAGTATGAGAAGTATGAGTAAGTAATATTGCAAGTATGAAGTACTATGTTTTAAAACTCATCATCATAAAGGTCATAAATCATTTATTCAATATGGAAAGTCGAACATGATTTTAGAAAGTCATATATGATTATAAATATAATATTTACTCTAAGGAGATTTTCCCATTTGATATTCCAGTTACAAGATGCATTTCATAATTTATTGGAAATACGATTTAAATAAATAAAAGAAATTCATGTACAGTTTAAAATGTATCTTATTTGAGCATAATGTTTTGTTGTAATATGAATTTTTTATCATAAGTAATAACGCATTTATGCTTTATACATTTACAAATCTAAAAAAATTATGTCTCGTATTATGTATATTTTAATTCCTTGTCACTATAATATTTTTTATTATACACTGAAGTGACAAAAGTCATGGGATACCTCTTAATATCGTGTCGGCCCTCCTTTCGCCCGGCGAAATGCAGCAACTCGACGTGGCATGGACTCAACAAGTCGTTGGAAGTCTTCTGCAGGAATATTGAGCCATGCTGTCTCGATAGACGTCCATAATTGTGAAAGCGTTGATGGTGCAGGATTTTGGGCACGAACAGACCTCTCGATGATGTCCCATAAATGCTTGATGGGATTCATGTCGGGCGATCTAGGTGGCCAGATCATTCGTTGGAATTGTTCAGAATGTTCTTCAAACCAATCGCGAACAGTTGTGGTCCCGGTGACATGGCTCATTGTCATCCATAAAATTCCCATCGTTGTTTGGGTACATGAAGTCCATGAATGGCTGCAAGTGATCTCCAAGTAGCTGAACATAAGCATTTCCAGTCAATGTTCGGTCCAGTCGCACCAGAGGACCAAGCCCATGCCATGAAAAAAACAGCCCACACCATTACGGAGCCACCACCATCTTGAACAGTGCCTTGCTGACAGTTTGGGTCCATGGCTTCGTGGGGTCTGCGCCACACTCGAACCCTACCATCAGCTCTTACCAACTCAAATCGTGACCTCATCGGACCAGGCCACGGTTTCCATTCATCTAGGGACCAACGGATATGCTCACGTGCCCACGCGAGTCGCTGCAAGCGATGTCGTTCTGTCAGTGAAGGCACTCGACTCGGTCTTCTGCTGGAATAGCCCAAGAAAGCCAAATTTCTCCGCACAGTTCTAACAGGCAAGTCCCTTGTACGTCCCATTGATTTCTGCGGTTATTTGATGCAGTGTTGCTTGTCTCTTAGAATTTACGACTCTTTGCAGACGTCGCCGGTCTCGGTCGTTAAGTGCAGGCGGTCGACCATTGCGCTGTCCATGGTGGGATGTTATGCCTGAAATTTCATACTCTCGGCACACTCTTGACACAGTGGATCTGGGAATGTTGAATTCCTAACGATTTCCCGAAATGGCATGACCCATGCGTCTAGCTCCAACTAACATTCCGCGTTCAAAAGTCTGTTAATTCCGTCGTGCGGTCATCATCACGTCAAAACCTCTTCACATGAATAACTTGAACAGAAATGAAAGCTCTGCGAAAACACTGGGCATTTATACCTGTTCTACGCGATTCTACTGCCATCTGAAAATTTGCATATTGCTATCCCATGACTTTTGTCACTTCAGTGTATATTATAATCAAAATATTTTTTTTTTCTAAGCATTCTATTTAAATTATTTGTTGAATTTCAAAATTTGTTTTTTATACACAAAATCACATGTATTAGAAATTTGTTTATAGCCAGCATTATATATTTTCCAATTAAAATTTTATTAATAATAATGCTTACTTGATAAAATATCTATTTGTGAAAATTATTAAGATGTAAAAATTTAAGATCTTTTCAGCATTTCCGGTTTTTATGTGTACTTGTAAAAGTTCGAGAAAACGAAAAAAGCATAAGTTGATAAAAGTGTAATAAAAACTCTCAATTGCTAAAAAAACTATGTTTATTTAACAAAAGAAAAAACCTTTGAGATAATTCTTCAAATTAAAAAGAAATATTACCACAAATATATTTTCACAATAGCTACTGCAGTATTACATCAAATTGCTCGTAAACATATATATATGAATTTCAGTAATCTAATTTAAAGATATCTTAATCAAATTAATACATATCAAATTATTAAATATATTTTATTACTATTAATTTCCATCAGAAATTTTTTTTTAAATTCTGCTATCAAGACTTTTGAGATTATTTTTAACGATACAAGATTTATTCTTATTCTAACTTACAACAGAATGGTGATTTGCGTACTCTTTAGTGGAGGGCCAGAGAAAAACTTGTCCTGATCACATGGACTTTAATTATGGTGCCTGTAGCTTTTTAAATTTTTATCCTTAAAACATTTAACTAGTTTTTAACTGTTCTTTTGGGTCGTTTGTGTTAAGAATGTCTGGTCTTTTCCTTTATAATTTTGATTTGTTTATATATTATTTTTGTTTCTAAAGTTAGTGGCCGAATTTGTATGGATTGCGTTCCGAGAAAGCCTTAGGTAACAACAACAGATTTATCCTACTCTAATTTTTTGAAAAAAGATTTGATTACTCTAATTTTCTCTTTAAGTTTTTGTAATTTTTTGAAAAATTAAAAAAATTACTTAAAATAAATTAAATTACTTTTTATAATGCTTGTCATGATAATTATTTAATATTTACCAGCTCAAGTATTTTTCATGAAGTTTCTTGTTAGTATTTCTAGATCAAAAATATTTCCAAAAAAGATTTTAACCATAAAGCTTTAAAAATAAGTCCCTGTCGACCAGTTGTACCATCTACTATATTACTATAATTTTCTCTGACAGTGAGATATAGCTGAATCTGAATATATCGACTACTTTGCTGAAGAAAAAAGGTTGTTAAAGCTTTTAGCATCAATTTATGGTAACGTTTAGGAAGATGTTTTGAAGAAAAATAATGAAATGCTTCAATTTCTTTTTAAAAGTAGTAATTATTTATTTGGAATAGTTTTTACACATCTCTGAATTTTTAATTCATTATTAACAAAGTATAAGTAAAGTATTTTACGTTTTAAAAGAAAAAATATTTTTAAAAATCTAAATTACTAATTTAGCCATGTTAATAATTTATAATTGAAAGATTAACATATAGGAGGAAGAAATCTTTGAGCAAGACTTCAAAATATATATAAAATATATTTTTATTTTGACAATTTTATATTGAAATATATTTTATAATGATATTCATATATTTTATATTGAATTTTTACTAAAAAAGCCCTCGAAAAAAATGAACAAGTTGATAAAAATCGAATTATTCAAGTATTATAAGTTTTACAGAAAGCTTGCTGAAAAATTTCAAAAACTTGATGATTCGTAAATTGAAACAGCTACCAGTTATTTTTTCAAACTAAAATTCGAGATCGAAAGTTTTTAAATCATTGGTATATTTGCATCGTTTCATAAATCAATACACAATTGCGATATTAAAAAGGCAATTAATTAAATTGCAAATTTTCAATATTGTTAAAAGTAAAATTTCTAATTAAAAATTATTACTTCAAACATAAGTAGAAAACAATTAAAAATATTGAAATTGAAATTGATATTATATATACTGTAACTTTTAATGTAATGAACTTTTTATGGATATTTTATTTATTTATATATTTTTTTTGTATAACTTGTTTTTCAATTGTATTTATGAATTTTTTTATATACTACTTTTTTGTGTTCGTTCTATACTTAATGTTATATAAGTATATTTTATGATATTCGCATTTTTTTTTTGTAGCGAATGAGCACTTCCGAATTTTAAATAAATTTTTTGTATATTTTTATTTCACTGGACTAATGATGGGAACGTAGGAAAACTTTTTTGCAAATTTACCTTTCTTATAAAAAATGTTAATGCTGTTGAGGCTTTTTCTTTATATCCTTTTTATTTGCTATGTACTTCTATTTCTTGTGGAATTCATTCCATATACACATTTATAGAATACAAACTACAAAAGGTTTTAGAAAAATTCAGAAAGAGGTGGAACAAAGAAGTTTCTGTAACGTAATCACTTTGCATAACAAAGCCGCAGTAAAACTGCTTTACATAAATTTTCATGCTCTTCCTAATTTTTTTTTTTTATTAGTTACATGAAGAAAACTTTATCAAAACAGGAAATTTGAACATAATTTGAAATGCGCATAAGCTGCAAAGACAAAACTGAAAATCATTGGATGTACACAAAGTGTGAATTTTAATATTTGCAGAAGCATTCAAAAACAAAAAATATACATATATACAAAATGTACAAAAACAGAGTGACAAAAATAAATTGTTTAGGAAATCAGAAAAAAAGCCATAAATATTTTAATTGGATACTTAAATTAATGTCGGTTTCAAACGTGTACTATCAAGGCAATTTTTTATAATATATAGCATTTTTAGGAATATATCAGTTTATTTCGCAACGTTACACTCCATGATTTTTATCTTAATACTAAATTTGGCTATAAAAGTTTGCTTTTATAATCATCGCAGGGATTTTTAACACATTTAAGTATATAATTTTTACTGAACTCTATCTTTATATAATATATATATATGATTAGATAAATTCTAGTACATGTGTTTGTCACTGAACTCCTTCTAAACGGCTAAACCGATTTTGATGATTTTTTGTGTGTTTTGTATGATTTAGATTCCCAATTGGACTCCGTAGGTGGCACTGCAGTCGAGTTCTTCTGTACGTGTGTTTGTCACTGAACTCCTCCTAAACACCAGCGGCCCGTTGGGCCAAGTGGCTAGCACTCTGGTCTTTGGTATCCCAGGCTTCAGGTTCGAATCCTGGCGGTGGCATGGATGTTTGTTGGTGGTCGGAATCCACGTTAAACTGTAGGTCTCGGTCTGTTTAGCCCTCGTGCGCACAAGATGACCGTAGAGCGACAGACCAAACCAAACCAAACCTCCTAAACGGCTTGTCGATTTTGATGAAATTTTTGTATGTGTTTGACAGAACATGGATTATGTTTTTTATCCCTTTGTTGTACTAGTGCTTTTTTTGCTTTTTAGTGCTGCAGTATATCAACTCTTATACCGTTCAATCAATCGCTATGAAAATTGGTAATAATATGTATTCCAGTATATAAAGTACGTTTGCGCTATCCACTTTATTGTTACTTGATACCAGGTGGTGCTGCAGCATTTCATCTTATGTACCGTTCAAACGATGTCCATGAATATTAGTATGCACATATAATGGAACATGGAGAATATGTTCTCGATATGTAAATTTCTACAATGCTTTTTTTTTGGTAGGACAACGTATGCAGAGTTCTGCTAGTACGAATATAATTTAAGTATATATATATTTTTTTAGACTAGTATCCATTATGATATAATATGTGTTACTTATGATACTCAATTATCCATTTTTGTGTTTTACAGATTGAAAAGTTTGGGGTCAGAGATTGTTGGTGATCATCTTGATCAGTTTCTTCAGTCACATTTTCTTAAGATTTCCAATTCATTTCATTCTAATATCAGTGTCGGAGTTAAGGTAAGTGAATATTTTTGCAAATATTAGATTGATTTGAACGAGTAATGCAGCAGTCGATAGCGACTTCTGTGAGAAAGGGGTTGCTATAATATGAAGAGACGAATGTAAATGACGAATAGAAATGCAAACGACGAATAGACATGCAAACGAATAGAAATGCAATAAATTATAGATTAAGTGCAGTAAAGAATTTTAATTTATATTCTTTAAATTAAATTTTATATTTTTATATTTCTTTCCTATCAAGAAGATAAGAAGGGAGAAACATTTTTAAGGGTCGATTGGGAGTCAATAGAAATACAATGGCAACAGTGTTATCTACAATAAAGATTCAAATAAATATTTTTCAATATATATATATACTAGTATATAAATTAAATTTTATCTTTTATATTATGTTTCTTTCCTGTCAAGAAGATAAGTAGGATAAATAAAGGGTTGAGGGCGCGATTTAATATTTTTAAGCTCGATTGGGAGTCAATAGAAATACAATGGCAACAGTGTTATCTACAATAAAGATTTAAATAAATATTTTTCAATATATATATATATACTAGTATATAAATTAAATTTTATCTTTTATATTAAGTTTCTTTCCTGTCAAGAAGATAAGTAGGATAAATAAAGGGGTTGAGAGAGCGATTTAATATTTTTAAGCTCGATTGGGAGTCAATAGAAATACAATATCAACAGTGTTATCTACAATAAAGATTCAAATAAATATTTTTCAATATATATATATACTAGTATATAAATTAAATTTTTTATATTATGTTTCTTTCCTGTCAAGAAGATAAGCAGGATAAATAAAGGGCTGAGGGAGCGATTTAATATTTTTAAGCTCGATTGGGAGTCAATAGAAATACAGTGGCAACAGTGTTATCTACAATAAAAATTTAAATAAATATTTTTCAATATATATATATATATATATACTATATAAATTAAATTTTATCTTTTATATTAAGTTTCTTTCCTGTCAAGAAGATAAGCAGGATAAATAAAGGGTTGATTTAAAGATTTTTAAGCTCTATTGAAGTCAATAAGAAATACAATGGCAACAGTGTTATCTACAATAAAGATTCAAATAAATATTTTTCAATATATATATATACTAGTATATAAATTAAATTTTTTATATTATGTTTCTTTCCTGTCAAGAAGATAAGTAGGATAAATAAGGGTTGAGGGCGCGATTTAATATTTTTAAGCTCGATTGGGAGTCAATAGAAATACAATGGCAACAGTGTTATCTACAATAAAGATTCAAATAAATATTTTTCAATATATATATATACTAGTATATAAATTAAATTTTTATATTATGTTTCTTTCCTGTCAAGAAGATAAGCAGGATAAATAAAGGGTTGAGGGCGCGATTTAATATTTTTAAGCTCGATTGGTCAATAGAAATACAGTCGTGTTATCTACAATAAAAATTTAAATAAATATTTTCAATATATATATATACTAGTATATAAATTTAATTTTATCTTTTATATTAAGTTTCTTTCCTGTCAAGAAGATAAGTAGGATAAATAAAGGGTTGAGGGGAGCCATTTAATATTTTTTTAAGCTCGATTGGGAGTCAATAGAAATACAATGGCATGTTATGTAATATAAAAAAAAATTCGTGTATATTCTAAATATATTAATACAATTGATTTTTTATATTTTTTTATTATGTTTCCCTCTTATAAAGAAGAGGAAGGGGAGAGGGGGAGGATTTAAAATTTTGAAATATCTATTGGAGTCAAATATAATGGTTACAGTATTAAGTATAATAAAGATTTTACGTATATATTCTATGTATGTTAATATATAAATTAAATTTTATAATTCCTTCCTATCAATAAGATAAGAAGAATAAATGGAATGGGAAGTGTGGGGGGTTGATTTAACATTTTTAAGAGTCGATTGTGATTTTATTTAAATACAATTTTATATTTAGAATAATAAAATTATTTATTCTAAATATAAACTCTATAAATATATTTTATATTAATGGAATTATAATATAATTTTATATTAACATTTTTAAGGGTTAACTGAGAGTCAATATAAATACAGCGGGTAATAGTAAATTATGTATATTAAATGTAGTAAGATCTTTCATATATATTCTGAAAGATGATACGTTATTTGAATTAAATTTTATATGTTGGGTTGTTTATATTACATATACAAGAATATCACCAAAGGCAAAAATGCATATTTATCGAGCAAAACAGTATAATTTTAATCTAAAAAATAATTAATTGTAAAATTAAAAAAAAAATTAACAAAAATGTTTTTTTTTTTATTGTTCTGTTATCAATAAATTGTATTATAGTAATGAATACATTAAATTCATAGAACTCTTGAGGATTTAATGTTAAAAAGTTATCTTCTCAAAAAATTAATTTAATTAATAATCACCAGTAATTAAACAAAAGATTTGTTTAAATTGAGTGCATCTACGTTCTAACTACCATTAATCTAACGCAATCTTGGAATTGTAAGTACTGGTATATGCGCTGTTCATTGATGCTCATGCGCTGCTATATACATTGATGCTTAAAATAAGAAGAAATTTCAGTTTCAGTAAATTTTCGGAAATGTGAAAGAAATTTGAGTGAAATTAAGTATAAACAAGATTGATATAGTACAAAATAGGTCCACAACAGTTAAAGGTATACATGCCTATCATACTCAAATAATACAATACAATGCAATACAATATTGAGCAGAAAAGAGATTAAGATTCCTTTTATAGTTATACAGCTCTTACAACGTTAATTCTAATTAGAAATCAACCAGTTAATGGATTATTTAGAAAAATGGTTCTAATCCTTTAGCAACGCAGTTTTCAGGCTCTGAATAGATCTCGAATGTATAAAAGGAGTTGAAATTGATCTCCAAAAGCATCCCAGACATTTTCTATTGATCTTAACACCGGAAATCTGACTGGCTATTGCATTCATCAATTAATTTCTCAGAAATGCATTGAGTAGATTAACCTTATGATAACTATTAAAATACATTGAAAAGAAAAAATTAGGATGGATTCTACCACTGAAAATGTTTATCTGGAGATATCTATATATTGATCTTCCCCTATATTTTACAGTAGTCACAAAGATTGCGTTCAGAACAACTTTCATATGCAGGAATATTTTCTAGTCAACACCAGATATTTCATAAAATTTTGGAAATACATTTTTAACTAATGTAGTACTTTTTGGAAAAAGTTTTTAACATGAGCAATATGTTAATCCATGGCTGATGGTATTGGATTATTGTGAAGAAATTGTTTTGCTTGAGAAATATTAAAATGTGTGGCTATTTTTAAACTTAATTGATTTAACATATTAGTTGATGACAAATGACAAAATTGGCCTTTTTTCAATCTAGATACTTTTTATCACCTAAATAGGAAAAAAAACCCTATAAATATAAAAATATTTCAAAATTTGTTTCAGTATAAAATTAACAGGCCCCCTTTACGATAATCAAATTCATTTGTTTTTTAAATTTTAGAAACTTTTTCTGATAGTATTTATATACATCGTGTTTCTTCATCTTCCTGTGAATTTCATACATAATTATTTCCAATAGTATTCATACATCATGTTTCTTCATCTTCATGTGAAATTTATCCATTATTGGATTCATTCCTATGATGGGAATGAAAAAGCTCAAAGACCACAGCTTTTTACAGTTCAAAAAAAAACTTATTCATTAGATAAAAAGACAGCTTTACTAACTATAAATTATAATTATAATTATAAACTAAATTCCTTATCGCCACTTCATCATGCATACTATGGGAAAAATTATGAATTTGAACCCTTCCACGCGAACCTATTTCGGTAGCTGATTAAAACAGAGAAGAGTCTTTTCGCTCCAGACAACCCCTTCCCATCGACATTCCCGAATGCTCATTAATCCTGGCCATGAAATTTTGAAAGGGGCCAAATTTAATTATAATACTTCCCCGGTGACTGCTCCGAGTCTTCTTTCAGCAGATTAAACGTCCAAGAATAACCCGGTGTGGATGTCCACAAGGACGTTTATGGATCCGAAACAAGATGGTTCGGATGATAGCCCGATGAAAAACGAGAACTGGAAGACATTTAGTTTTCGAGAAAGGAGATGGTGTTTATGGAGAGATTCAGTAAAAGTAACATAAAGGCAAATTAAATGATGCAACAAAGTTTTGAAAATATTTTTTTATGAACCTTTTGATTTTCAAATCATTTGGATAAAAAATAATACACATATGATAAATTATGATAAATTTATGATTAATTAATAAATTGTTATTTGAATTATTAATTAATTAATTGATTAATTAATGATTGAATAAAATAAAATATGATAAATTTCACCTCTACAGGGATGAATTTTTGTAGTGAGAAAAAAAAAGGACTTAATTCTTTTTGTTTTATTATGATTTATTTATTTAATATTGACATGAAAAAAAAAAAATTAAAAGTGGGAAAATCTAAAAATGCACAAATCCCCATAGTGCCCGCTTTGGGATCGCTGGTTAATAACAATTTATAAATGAAACGATTTCATAAATTCCGGGTATAAATTTTGTTCTTTAGTTTTAATAATTTATGCTTGAAATAATAATCATATTTAATATTCAGGTAATATTGTTATCATATGCTAATGATTTGTTATATAACCTAATTTATAATAAAATTAGCTCTCAGTGCCACAGGTTTCAGTTCGAGTCGCGGCGGTGCCATGGATGCTTGTAGTGGTAGCTACTTTAAACCGTAGGTCCCGATTTAATATGACTGTAAGGACAACCATACCCCATAAAAGAAAGCATCTTATGTTTCGATTCAAGTAGTTGGCAGACGGCCTTGGCCCATCATGAGGCTCTTGTGCCATTGTGGATTTGGTTTGGTTTGTCACTCTGCGGTCATTTTTGCATATTTATGGCTAATTATACCTGGATCTACAGCTTAACATGGACTCCGAACCACTCTAACAAACATCCATGCCTCTAAACAGCCATACCAGGATTCGAACTGACGCCTGTGATATCAAAGGCCTCAGCGCTAAGCCAATTGGTCATCAGGCCTAGTTCCACTAAAGAATATATTATCTATCGTAATATTGTATAATAACTATCTTGATATCGTATAATCTATATCGTAATACAATCCATGGACAAGGACAGTTGAAATACTATTTTCATATTACTGACTGAACGCCGTAAATACCGTTATCAGTGCAGCCAAACTATAAGATTTGCATTTTTCTGAATGAATAGTTTATTCTGTAATGTAATAGTTTATTATCAAATTTCAGTTTTTTTGTTAATGATAAAATAATTATAATTATAAAAAAAATTAATGACTACTATGTAGGCAAGTTTATCAAGAAGTTATTTATAATTGCATAAAAGAAAAATATTTTTAAAATTTATCTTGTAAGATATTCGAAGCTGCTTGTTAAATATTCTTTATAAAAAGATATCTTTGGGTTGTAATAAATGAGTATAATTCTTAAAATGTTTTCTTCTGAGTTCATGTTATTTGTTTATTTTCCATTTAATAATAATTTCCGAAATATCAAATTATTTTGTTTGATGCTTTAAAAAATATCCATACATAAATTTTACTAATAATGATTCTTCACGATAATTTTCATATTTTGTTGATCTTTATGGATTGTTAACACTTTAGTGGATCAACATAGATTCTTAATGCCCTTATAATTTAAGAATAGCTTCTAGTTTCTGAGAATTCGTATTTAGATATATATCATAATGATCATATCATGGTGAAAAAAAAAAAACAATCTAAAAATTTTATTTCGTATTAAAAAAATTATATAAATTTTCTCTATTGTAATTTCTAAAAAACAGTTTACTCATGGTTAGCAAATCTTTAATGGACTAATGTCTTGCTTCTTTAAAGATATCGTTTAATAAGATAAAATAAAGTTATGAATTATAACACAAATTTAACAGAATATGAGCTTTTTTGAATGCATAAATTGATTTTCGAAGCAATTTTATTTATCTACGAAACTTGTGATGGTGTCGGTCTTTTTCATATATCTCTTGTAGATCTTTTTCAGATCCTTAACCATTACAGCATTATTGTTACGATTCAAAAGACTATGAAATAGTTTTCTAGACAAAAGACAAAGCTGATACAATCGGATTATCGACTCAATAAAAACATAAAGCATAATTGCAATAAACTTTACGAGACTACGGACAAGTCACGTGCTTGATCAATAATACAATAAGTTCCCAGATGATATTTAGATTTCAAAATGCCATTTTTTGTTTTTAGTCAGTTTCTGGATTTTTTTATTTGTAGGGTGCCCCAAAAATCACGCAAGAAGTGATTTTATTTTTAATAAATTTTTAAAAATTGCGTATTTCGAAAACTATTCAGTTGGCATGAAAAGTGCCTCAATCATATAATTCAGCTAAGAGGGTAAAGTAAAGCGCTTTGAAGGTACAAAAATATTGAAATATCAGCCTAATTTTAATAATTTTTGGAGCACCCTGACATTTAAAGGAAAATGAATATCATATTTTTCTTTGGGGGAAGGGGGGGTGAAAGTTTTTTTAATGTATTGGATATTTATATAGAGTGCCTTAAAACTTTATACAAATAACAGTGGTAGAGGTTATCGAATAGAAAACTAATCGCTTAATAACCCATGAAAGAAAACATCATGAGAAAGTAATTTACAGCATTGTTTTGAAGTAGTGTGTAACTCATCCTGAGTGTCCTTGGAGGGGACACTATTCCATGAATGAATGGAGATAAAGGGGCAGCTTCTGTTGTGATGGCGCACCCGTAGGTAGAAGTCTGACTTCTGCTCCATGTCGCTAAAGACGAAAAGGAAGATGTTTTTTTTTTACGGGATGGGGTTGTCAGCCTATACGCTCAACATTCTACAGTCATATTAGACCAGGACCTACAGTTTAAAGTGGATTCCAAATCACTACAAACATCCATAGCACCGCCAGGATTCGAGCGGCCTGATAGCCAATTGGCTAGAGCTCTGGCGTTTTTTTACCACAGACTTCAGGTTCGAATCGTGGCTGTGGAATGGTTGTTTGTGAGTGGTTCGGAATCCACGTTAAACTGTAGGTCTTTAGTCTAATTAGCTAAAAATGTGCCAAAATGACTGTAGAGCGACAAAACCAAATCAAGACAAGGACTCGAACCAGAAAAATGTGGCACCAAGCACTTATTAGCCCTGAGGGTTTTAAGTAGTAAGTTACTGTTTTAAATTATAGCCGTCATACGAATAGCAAGCAATGGTATTACTAATTCTAAGGTGCATCTAGTGCATTTTAAATAGCACAGGTATATAATATTGTTAGTAAATAAATATAATATTGTTAGTTCATTAAATCTATTTAAAAAATTAATTTGATTTAGAATTAATGATTATTTGAAATTATGTTAATCGAAATTTTGTTTCCACCAGCTTGGAATATTTATTTTATTGGGTTCTTGATGCTCCCAAAATAGATTCAAATCATGGCTAAATAATGGGTTTCAACTATAGTAATTTTATTCCAAATTGACGAGCTGTCTTACCCGAGAAAAGGGAATTTCAGAAATTAAATTTCCCTATTTGTCCTTGACATTGAATTACACATTGACATTCAATCATTGTCACATTAATTCCCATTTGTCATTAACTCAACTTTCCGCTAAATTGTGAATTTAATTTTAAAACTATTGTTCAAATACGGTAAGTAAATATGCTTTATAATTTTGGATACAGCATCCATTTTACACCGAAACTTATATTAATTTTTGATATTAAATTTATACTGACACATTGTATATAGGTGTCACAATTTTAGTTAGTCACTTAGAACATAAATTAGTTCTTTTTTTGTGAGCAGCGAGAAAAAAATTTTTTTTGTTAATCGACATTCATTCTCATTTTGAAAATGTATTGGAAACATTTATTAAATTTAAAGCGTTAAAAAATATATATACAAACATAATTTTAGTTAAATTGATACTGGTTAAAGTAATGCTTTTGCAATCATCGCTTGTTCGAATTAACATGCTTTGATTTAGCTTAAGTTCATTTATTTTTTCTATATACACTACACATATTTTTATATATGGTATGCAGCGATTACACATCATTCTTCATGGTTGAAAATGTATTGATGACATAATTTTAGTTAAATTGCTACTGATTAAAGTAATGCTTTGCAAACATCCCTTATTCGAATTAACATGCTTTGATATAGCTTTAAGTTCATTTATTTTTTCTGAACTTTCTTTTTTACTTTTAATTTTCTTTCTTTGTTAAACTTATAAAAAGTTAAATTATAACTTACAAAAAGAATGAATTAATAGCACGATAAATTAACTTTAACTGTGTTTTTTTTAAGAAAAATTCAAATTATATAAATTTAGTACAAGAATTTATGTAAATTGACTAAATTTAATAATATATTTTTTTTTTTTTTTATATACCACTTGATCGGGTCGATAGCAACTTCCTTCCATGAACCCGTGCGGTCTCGTGGAAGAAGGGGTGGGGCATTTTATCGTGATGGAGAACCCTTAGGTAGAAATCTTACTTGACTCCTTGACACTGCTTTCGGAAGAGCAGTGCCTTCCGGGAGACTTTTAGGGGGCATTTACCGCATTTCCGTATCGTATGGAATAAAACTCTGACCTCCCTGTTTTGTGTTTGGTCAATTTCATTTTAGAAAAAACGATTCAGGTGTAAGTTGAACCAAAAGCGCTTACAATTTGAACTACGAGTCTGATTTGCTCTGCTATCAACAATCAACTGTTGCGTTAGTCTGAGGTCATAGTCACTGAGGTCACTTAAAGTGAAACATAGAACCTGTTATATTAGAAGTTCCAAGATGCGCGGGCATCATGAGATCGCAGAATATAATTTAATTATTCTACGAACATATATTTAACTGTAATTTTTCTCATAAATTCGACAGTTATTTTTTTGAATATGTGGATGCACACATAATGTATTTTTTAATACATTGTTTTCACTACTTTGGTCATTATAAAATAAATATATTTTGTAAAAGTGGGATAAATCTCACGGGCCGGAAAAATATTCAAGGTGGGCCGTGGGTTGGCCACCCTGATCTATGTAATATTTATTATGAAGAGTTCAATATTATCAGTGCTAATACAAAATGATTTCTACTTTCCTTATTAAGTAATTTTGTTGTAAATATATTTATTTCAGTAATAGTAACCTAAATTTCAAAAATATGAGAGTACACAAATTTGTCAATATTTATGAAAAAATAGCTTTCGTTCTCTTCTCACTTTTAAGTAATATATGATTTATAGTCTGCCTGGTCAAAATATTCTGTGGTACCAACGGCCAGAGCGCTAGCCAATTGGCCATCAGGCCGCAAAACATTTTGAAGAACATAACCTTGAAATCACATATCTTTGTCCTATAAATGTTCTTCTAAACGAAAAATAAATTTTGATGCATTATTCCATGGAATATTTTGACGTGTCAGGCTATAGGTGCCACAGGTTTCGGGCTCGAATCCCGGAGGTGCCATGGATGTTTGTAGCGGTTTAGAATTCACTTTAAAGCGTAGGTCACGGTCTAATATGACTGTAGAAGTTGATCGTAGGGCTCAAAACCCTACCCCCGTTAAAAAAAACATTTACTGTCTCGAAATCTGCCAGTGTGCAGACGGCCTTGATCCCCATCGGGCAGTAGGAAGCTTTTGCGTTGGTGAAGAGTAGAAGATATATTTATAATATATTATAACATTTGCAATTTTCAATCGCAAACTTTCATCCACTCAATTTCAAATACATTTTTTTAACTTGTTATGAAGAGTTAAATATTATCATTGTTAATACAAGATGATTTCTACTTTCCTTATTGAGTAATTTTGTTTTAAAAAGTTTTATTTCAGTAATTACAACTTAAATTTTAAAAAACTGAGAGTACACAAATTTGTCAATGTATATGACGAAATAACTTTCTTTCGCCTCGGAATCTCTTTCTCTAAGTATCATATGATTTATAGTCTGCCTGGTCAAAATATTCGATGGAATAATGCATCAAAATTTATTTTTCGTTTTAGAAGAACATTTATGGGACAAAGATGTATCATGTGTCACATAGATGCTTCAAAATGTTTGTGTTGAAAATACTGATGTGGCAGTAATTCAGTCGCCGGAAAGTAAATTATCTAGCTGGAGCCGGATGAAAAATAATCCGGTAATCTGCTTCAATAAAAATGGATAGAGTTCGTCCAATAGTTTGACGTCCCTTTCTATATTATTTCGTTCTTTAAACAATATAATGCGATGCGCAGATATGAGAACTATCAATATAAGAAAAGGAGATTTGCATTATTTTCGATAGCAATTCATCACAAACAGTTTAACTATAAATCCATTTTTTTATTTTATTTTTATTTTTTTTATTTTGCACATATTTAGTTAGAATAAATTTTGCTATCAATAAATTATAAACGTAGCTTTCTCAAGCATGTAAATATATACTGTTTTTGTAGAATAATGGGACTGTTAGTATATTGATTGGCATATATAAATATATATAATCCGCAACTTTAAATTCATTTATATTACATAAAAAGTCATTCATCTAAGAAAAATATTTTTAATATTATTTAATACTTTGTTTTTATTTTTCGGTCCGCTATACTTATTTTAAACATATTTTATGCGAGGTATAAATTATTACTCTGGCGCTGGGTGCCACAGATTTCGGGTTCGAGCCCCAGCTGTGCAAATGGATGTTTCTAGAGGTTTGGAATCCACTTTAAATCGTAGAATCCAGTCGCATTTGATTATAGAGCGTTGGGCGAAGAGTTGACAACCCTACTCCCGTAAAAAAGAAAGCATCTCCTGTCTAGAAATCTGCCAGAGAGCAGACGGTCTTAACCCACCATGGGGCTGTTGCGTCACTGATAATCATGATGACAATAATAATGATATATTGTTAGCTATAACTTCTTAAATGAATATTATAAATACAAAAATTTAACATTTCGTTTATTTCACATTCGTTAAAATTTAACATTTCGTTTCACCATTCTTTGATTTTGTATTAACTCCCTAAGGAGAGTTTTTTTTTTCAAATACAATTTTGTCTCAAAACAACACGCTGCACATGGGTTATGACCACTTAGTACTAGCCAGACACACGTGCAGCTTGAAGGTAAGTTACGGACGCGCCTCTGGGTAGTGCTAAAATAGAGTTACACTACCCCCAAACGCTCTACTATCATATTAGACCGGTTTAAAGTGGATTCCCGACCACTACAAGCATCCATGGCACCACCAGGACTCGAACCCGAAACCTGTGGTACCGAGCGCCATAGCGCAAGCCACTCGGCCATCAAGCCCTGCATTATTATAATTATGTTCAATAAATTTATATATTTATTATTCCTTTTTTATTATAGAAATTCATATGTAAATTTAGCTATTCGAGTTGTCCATTATTATCAGAACTATAAAACTCACATTCATTTCCAGTTTTTTTAGATAACTCTACGATATATTAGTGATGTTATACACTAAAAATGTCTTCAGTTTTACTTATTATAAAAAAAAAAGGGTAATTAAAATCAAGTACCGATAAACAATAAACAACTCGCATCTCCTTTGCAATCTTTTTTGCTACTCATCGAGTCAATGCTAGCAAAATAACATGAAATTGCAATTGAATGTTTGTTACCAGATATTATGATATCACGAGGAATTCATGTTTGCCTTAGAATAATTAGAATAATGCGAAGTAATCCAAAATAATCGTGGTGTTCTGAAAATATACGAGATTCGAATATAAGGAGATATAATTTTTTTATTTTAGACATATTCAATATCAATTCAGGCTAAAAGATTTATTAGCCTAATATTTTGGAATAAATGTGCTATTCTAATAATATTTTTTGTGTTACATTAAAGCAATATTAAAAACAAACAAAGGGAGCCCGACTCGTGGTTCAGTGACAACGTGCGCTGTTGGTGAGCATTAGGGCGGAGGTTCAATCCACTGGCGGCATTGTTGTAGACACTCTTTCAAAAACGAGGAGGTTGATGGCACATGTGATGTTCAGCATCTTGCCTCGTGAGTCAGACTACAAAGGGGGAGTTTTCGGGTTTTCCCATACGATGCTCAACTGCGGAGTAGTTCCCCCCAGAAAGATGAAAGACGCTGCTTTTGTTCTTAAGCTACTCAGAGCCAAGTCGGACTTCTACCTATGTGTGCTTCATCACAATAGAAGTTGACCTTTCCCCATTTGTGAGTAGAATACTCATGGGGTGTAAGTTGCTGGATACTGGGGATTAATCACAACAACAACAAACAAGGGAATCGAATTGAAATTGAATTTTAGAATTATACTCCAACTTCATCATTTAAAATATCATAAATATTTGATTTATATTTTCAATACTTTTCTTTAAATGAAGCATATTTTCAGATTTTTTGACATGTAGTAGCTCTAAAATTTATCTAATTTGATTCGATCTGAAATTTGAATTGTTAAATTTAATTGCTGTGCTAAAGTTCAGGTTAATATATAATCCAAATACTTTTAACTAGTTGTGTATGTAATCCAAGAACTGATTAGTTTTATTTTTTACAAATCACTCATATAAATATTTATTTTAAAAGGTTCAGTAAATAAACTTAATTGTAGAAAAATAAACAAAAAGTTGAGGCAACTTAAATATTCGCAACCAAAAAGTTTCTTCTCTTTAACAAACCTGTTCAGACATTGCAATTCTTCAAAGCAAAAGACAATAATTAAGTAAGCAATGAAGGAAAATTGCCCGTATTACATCCTATTTACCCATACCCGTACCTTATCTGTTTATTTAAAAAGGCAGGTGTTTCCTGTCGAACATTTGTTTTGATGCAAGACCATTGTTGGATTGGAAGGTAATCGATAAAGAAGCATTTTCTTTTTTGATATTGACGTATCATATATCATTTAAATACTTCTTTATTTATATTATATATTATAATATTGGTTTATATTATATTATAGTATAGTTATTTTATATATATATTTAATAAATATTTATTTTATATCATTTAACATTGGATCTCTACTGTATTTCCAATTCGTTTTACATAACAGCAACATTTAATGCAGCGATCCCACATATTGTACATTTTCACTGGACTCATGCACTCATTCCAACATGGCCGTGAACCTCAAAAAAAAAAAACCATGCACATTATCTAACATATATTTATGCCATTTCGTTATAATTTAAATATAAAACATTAAAAAATACAGAATAATACAGTAAATATAAAAATAAAATACAGAATTTCATCTAGGATATTACATTAATAAAATAAATATTTTAATATTTAGTTTGATTTTGGTGCAAAATTAACTTCTTACCTGATGTAGTTTGAGGTGTTACAGAAATTTGAATCCATGAATATTTAAATGTATATGAAAAGTTAATTGAAAACCTTTTTATTTAAACTAAACTTTTTTTATCCTTTTGAGACACAAATCTGTATCAACAAATTGCTGCTTAAAGCATTAAAATAATAGCTAAACACTTAAGGAAAAAGGACGAAACGAGGCCCAGTTACACGTTGTTCAATTTCCCCAAAATCTAACACTCAAATGATGGCCTGTTTTCAATCGTGTTTTAAATAAAAAGATCGATGCCGATAACTTTGAGACGAATCTAGATATTTCAAGGAATTTTTTTACAATTGAAAAAGCCAAAAAAAAAAAAAAAAAAAAAAACACCAAAGAGAGAGAGAGAGATACTAAAGAGCACACATGTAATCGCGTTCTAAGATTGGTGGAGAGTGGGGCAGTTGTTTATCAATGAATACTAGGTTAACGTTTATTACTTCCTTTTTTTGCATTATCGCTAATAAGACTTTCTACAGAAGATTTTTGAAGAAAATATTTTTAATTACGAAAATAATAAGCATATTGTTAACATTGTTGAATCGTGTATTAGTGATTATTTAGTTGTGATAACTAAATAGATGCCACCATTCTATTTCGAAGGAGTCGAAATTGTTTAACATGGCCTCCGTGGGAATAGAATGTACATGTTCAGGCCTGTTTACACCCAATGATGATTACTTAGTTGATTACTTGCCTTCAACGAGTGGACTTTCATCATTTTCCTTCCACAATTTTCTTATGGTAAACTTAAAACACCATGTCGATGGACATGGTGCTTGTTGCGGTGACTAAATAGACGACACTAATCTATTTCGAGGGTGTCGAAATTGATTAACATGGCATACGTGGGAATGGAACTTACTTGTTCAGGCCTGTGTACACCCAATTGTACTTATTTAATTAATTACTTGCCTGCAACGTGTGGAATTTATTATTTTCCTTGCACAATTTTCATATCGTAAGCTTAATAAATACCATGTAGACATGACGCTATAACATGAACACCATGACATCTTAATAAACACCAGATATTTTTTTTTTAGTGAGATGGAATAAATATCTCCGTTATTGGATTGCAAGATGAAGAAATATCCCGATAAGACATGAAAAAATGGTGATTGGAAGTTTGTGTGACAGCTGTGTGGTTACTACTAATTCTACTAATACTCGCTTAACGAGGAGAAAAAATTTCTAGTATCGAAATCTTGTAATCACTAAACTAAAATGTTACCAAAACGCAAGATATCTAATATTTCTGTATTCTCCTTATCAGTCTGATTGGGAATGATGGATTATATCATTGATTCTTAAATTGTACTGTACGATGTCCAAGATATGGATGTATCATGTTGAAAAGAAGGCAAAAGATAATGGCAAACAGAAAAAAAGTTAAATCAATGCTGTAAGAAATATTCCGTTTCAAAGAAACTTTAATCTATGCGTATTTTAAATGATAAGAATTAAATTTTAATATGAAAGAAACTTGTTTGCAATTCAAACGAGCTTTCTGATGAGCACAGGCGTTAATTATTACGAAATTCAATTAATAATCAGTCTCTGATTGGTAAGAAATAAGTGATTTCAAATTAAACTAATTTCAATGCGTTCCACATTAATAGTGTAAACAGGTTGTTATAGTTCTTCCTTATTTGCTAATGTTAAATCATAATCAAAACCAATTGTTTCTTATTAATCTTGGGATACATTTTTGATTATTCATCAAAGATAAAATTGAAACTTAGTTTTCGTTTTTTGAAAAGAAAACACTTTTTCTGTGAAGAAAAGAAAACCGAACATATTTGCATCTGTTTATTGTAACGTTATAACAGAATCGATTAATTTCTAATCTTAAATGATGTTTCAAATACTTCAATTTTGAGCTTATAAAAATCTTGCAATTCATAAATCACTATTTATTGCAACCAAAAACTATGATATATTAAATTGAAAATGTCCAAAAAGGGGACATTAGAATTTCTTCTTCTTTTATGTGGGCGGGGATTGTGATAAAGTTTGAATGGCACTGCATTAGAGCAGTCCCTTCCCAAATACACGTACATATAATATATAAATATTCTTCATTGGCGTAACAGCCTCATGGTGGACCAAGGCCATCTGCCTACTGGTAGATTTCGAGACAGGAGATGTTTTCATTTTACGGGGTAGGATTTCAGCTCTTTTCTCTACATACATATCAGACCGGACCTACTGTTTAAAGGGGATTCCGAAACAATACAAATAGCCATGGCACCACCAGAACACGAACCTGAAACCTGCCGCATCGAGCGCCAGAACTCTAGTCATTCGACCATGAGGCCACACATACACACATTTTTATGTGGTAAAATGTCTGTACTTGATTAATTACTGCTTCTTAATGTCAGGTACTTAAATCTAAAATCACAAGAATTGCAGACATGCAGCAGTTTCAATGTTATCCAGGATATATCACAAGGAACATATTACACTTCACTCCTTTTGTCATCCAAATTTTGAGCGAACACGCCTAAAGGTTGCAAGCATCTGTAATAGTTTGAAGTCTCCTCTACACCAACTCGAGCAAAATCGATGGACATTCCAACTTGTAGATTTATCCTCCTCACCCCTATCGTAGACATTGAAGATTTCAGTTCTCTGAAATCTTCTCTGGTCGGATTTAGAGGTCTTCAGAAATCCAACCTGCTATCCATTAAAGCTTTACGGATTCTTCTATTTATTTTACTAATATCTTTTTTTTTTTTTTGGGGGGAAGGAGTCTCAAATGATGAGTGAGAATTAAATGTCATTTTCACTTAAACACCATTAAATTCCATTTACCCCGTAGGCATTTGTTTTACTATTTAACACTGAAATCAGAATTAAGAAGCACCCTTTTAATGTAGTTAAAAAGAAATCATCTTAATTAGCATTCAGTAAATGTTCAATTAGCCTTTTATCTCAAATCCAAACAAATCGCTTTTCATGTGACAAAATCTTGTAAAACAAAAAAAATTCAAATGGAAATTGAAAATAGTTTGACATCTTTAAATTCAATTAAATATTCCATCATTATTCAGAATTATACATATTTTCCACTATTTCCACATTTCCAAATTGCATACAGACTTTTATTCATAAAATATTCAAACAATCATTTCAATTAAATTTAATCAAAATAGCGTCTGAAATGTTCCAGGTAAATGAGTTTATGCTAATGTTTTTAATATGATTCAGATTTAAAAGATTAATTAAAATCTTGAATGCATTTTAGATGATTAATATTTTATTTAGTCTGACGTGTTTGAATTATTTATTACGGTTGGAATATTTTAAACAAAATATTTAAAATATTTCGTAAAATTAGGTTAAATTTTATATAAATGCATTTATATTTCTCTTCGTAATGTTCAAATTTAATTAAAAAGGCGAATAAGAACTCGCTTGTTTTTATCAAATTAAAAAAAAAAATTATATAGATTATACTGAAAAAAGAATGAATGAAAGGAAATGTTCGTATGTGTTTCCCTATAGACTCAAAAACTAATCAACCAATTTCTATGAAAATTTCACAATATGTTTTTATTAATGCCGGCAGTGTTTAGAGATTATATTTAACGAAATCAGACAGGTAGTGCTGATTATTATATATATATATATATAGGTAATGTTTGTATGTATTACCCTATAGAGTTCAAAACTTTCTTAACCGATTCCGCTAAAAATTTCACTACATGTTCTTATTAGTGCCGGAAGTGCTTAGACAGTAGTTTAACGAAATCAGACTGTTACATTTTTTTATATTCATAATGCTTGTATATATAAATAAATAAATAATGCTTGTATGTATTGCAGCATTTTATTTCACCAGAAATGTTTTGGCATTTCATTCCCTGGAGAGAGGAATGTATGTTATTTGACAAGTTTAAAATAGCAACCGATCATATAAATAACACAGCAGACAAGCAGTGTTGTGGGTAATTATATTGCATGCAATTAGTGTTTTAGTCAAATCTGATAAAAGATATTCAATATCATGTATAAGGAGACTCAGGAAATTAGTGAATGTCTGTGTGACCTTCACAGGTAACTACAGATTGAATATGAACTGTACCTTGAGTTGTTCCAACGTGATTGATGATAAACCACGATCTGAGAAATGTCTACTCAATGAGAAATGTGGGAATGTGAACCTTCTGTCATGAAACGATCGTCTTAAAAGGAATTTTTTTGGTGAAGAAGGGACAGAGTTCTGCAACAAGTCGATTAGAAGTGTTTTTTTTTTTTTTTTTCTCTGTGACTAAATAGGCCTGAAATCCTGCCTGTTTCCAAAGTGATCCCCTTATGGTTTCGTGTATCACGCCGTGTAAATGTGTCAACATAAAAAAATGAATCCTAAATAAAGATTTTACAATACATTTTTAAAATAAAAAAAAACTGTTTTAAATTCGAAATTCTATTATATATTCATATTTTTAAACATTGATAGAAAAACGAAAAATAAATTTAAATCGGCTGTGGAGGATTATAACAGTTCTATTTAAAAAAAAATATATACTGTGAAAACTCCTTACAGACAAGGTGTGCTATGATTTGCATATGGTGTTCAAAACAGCTGAAACGGAATGATATAGAATTATCAGATTCGAAATCATTTTTTACCATCTTTTGCAAAACTATTTTAAAGCTTAAAAATATTTCTCCTAATCCCCAACTCAACAGGACTTCTTCGAAAACAAAATAATCCTGTACTTAATTTTGGCATCCATGAACTTCAATAAACTTTTGGGAAATCGTAAACCAAAAAAATAATTGCAAAAGAAAAAAAAAAAAAGATTTCATTAAAGTGGAATGGGAAAATTAGTTTTAATTATGTTCTGCGAGAAAGAATTTCACGCTTAGTTTCATGGGAATCAGACATGGGAATGTATTTTTCGTCCCTCGTTAATTCAATGAAAATTAATTTATTTAGGAATTATCCATGGAAAAATCGCTAAGGTGCCATTTTATTTCGAGATAAATCGGACAGCAGATTTTTCTACCCACAATTGTTTTCTTTTATTTGTTACTGGAATTAATTCTGTGGTAATTCTTGATTTTTTTTTTTTGTTTTGAATTCCAGTAACACTAATATGCTGTAACCTATTTTGTTTCCGATTGCATTTATATTCCTTAAATGAAAAAAAAAGTGTGCAATTGAATTAATTTTCATTTGTTTCTCTTTATACAAATACAATTTATAATTGAACTATATATATATATATCTTATGCAAATTAAGGATTCTTGTTTTATATTAGTGCAGTAATGAATGCGTGCTGTTCTATTAGCTACTCAATAAGCCACGAATTAAAAGGTGGAAACTAACGAATCCATTCGTAATTAGGGGTGTTAGTTACACATTGGGGGCTCAAATTCATTTTGAAAAGGATATTTTTAATAGTTATTGTGCGATTTAAAATAAGATGAGAAGGATAATAAGTTCTAATTCAGTTTTATTTTTAAAACTAAAATATGATATAAGTAATAATAAAGGAAAGAATGGGTCAGTATAAATAATAATGAATTCTAAATATTTTACAATCAATTTGTGAATTAAAATAAAGAAAAATGTTTTGTTAAGTTTGATTATATACTCATATTTCTAAACATTACTTTATTGATAAAAAAAAAGAAAAATACGTTTAAAATCAACTGTGAAAGATTATTACAAGTTCTACTTCAGTGTTATTTAAAAAAGTAATATATAATATAAATAATAATAGAGGAAGGAATGGGACAACATAAATAATGCATTCTCAATAAAGATTTTACAATGAGTTTTTAAAATAAAAAAAAAAAATTGTTTTAAATTTAGATTTCTATTATATATTCATATTTATAAACATTATTTTATTGATAGAAAAAAGGAAAAAAAATTTAATATCAGGTGTGAAGGATTATAACAAGTTCTACTTTAAAAAAATATGCTGTGAAAACTCGTTTCAGACAAGACAGTGCCATGATTTACATATGATGTTCAAAACAGCTGAAACGGAATGATATACTAGAATTAACAGATTCGAAATCATTTTTTACCATCTTTTGCAAGACTATTTTAAAGCTTCAAAAATTTTCTCCTAATCCCCAACTCAACAAGACTTCTTCGAAAACAAAAATAATCCTCTACTTAATTTTGGCAGCCATGAACTTCAATAAACTTTTGGGAAATCGTGCAACCCAAAAAATAATTGCCAGAAAAAAAAAAGGATTTCATTAAAGTGGAATGGGAAAATTAGTTTTAATTATGTTCTGCGAGAAAGAATTTCACGCTTAGTTTCTTGGGAATCAGACATGGGAATGTATTTTTCGTCCCTCGTTAACTCAATAAAAGCTAATTTATTTAGAATTATCCATGGATAAATCGCTAAGGTGCCATTTTATTTCGAGGTAAATCGGACAGCAGATTTTTCTACCGACAATTGTTTTCTTCTATTTGTTACTGGAATTAATTCTGTGGTAATTCTGGAATTTTTTGTTTTGAATTCAGTAACCGTAATATACTGTAACCTATTTTTGTCTCCGACTTCATTTGTATTCATTGAATGAAAAAAAAAAAAATGTTTATAAATGAATTAGTTTTCATTTGTTTCTATTTATGCAAATAC